>JASAOG010000103.1:2575000-2593991 GCA_030265305.1 Biomphalaria pfeifferi | reverse complement strand
AATAGCGTCAGCCTCAAAGACAATGGCAGAAAGCAGCAGATTCCAAACTGCCGAGGTAGAGTCCCTTAAATGTCCTTGAAAACTGCCTGGCATCTAATCTAAAGCCTTCAAGAATTTTACGTATTCAAATCTAAAGGTTATAGGTTAAAAGAAAAGGGAGGCTAATTTCCTCATATAGCCGGATGTATAAGTAGTTGTTTTTAAAAGTTAACGGACGTGTTATTGTCTTGTTAACTCTTTCTCCCTGATTGAAGATACCTTTGTTGATTTGACTCACATTAAACTAAATTTATTTTGGATTTATAAACTTTAATTTTTGTTGTGTAAAAGAAGAGCATGCATTCTCCTAGTATTCACTACCAAATATAACATTTTCTGATAAAAAAAATATTGAAGTTTAATCAGAACCGGATAAAAAAATACAAATGAGCAGAATGAATAATAATATCAAAATGAGGAGAATAATAACGGAGAGAAAGAGTTTATTGTAACTCCACGACCGCGACGGCGGCAACTGCAGTACGGGCAGATTATTAGTTAAATGTGTTTTAAAATAAACACGAAATTGGTTTCCCTGTAATGAATATTAATCTTTTAACTGAAAGAGTAAAACTCAGGAGTAAAACTAATAATTGTGATTAAAAAAAAATAGGATGGTGACAAACGTCTTAGCACTCTAGCACAAGCTTTTTTAAAATTATGTAGCTAGCAACCAACTAAACATATCACGACAAATTTTCTATTTTAAACAATAGGAAGGATTCTTTATAGAGCAATCGATTCCAATATAAATACTAAATATTTGTTTGTGTCACAATGAGAAAGAGATTAGAAATGTGTTTGTGTCACAGAGAAAGAGATTAGAAATGTGTTTGTGTCACAATGAGAAAGAGATTAGAAATGTGTTTGTGTCACAATGAGAAAGAGATTAGAAATGTGTTTGTGTCACAATGAGAAAGAGATTAGATTGAAATTTTAAGATATCACGTTTAAAATCATGTACTGGGGCCTGAAAGTCCTTGACACAATCCCTAGCATCCCTTTACCCATACAAACACACACACACACGTGTTCACTCTCACATCCCTTAACCCACAACAATGCGGACTAATTAGTTATGTAATGAACACACATGGCTAGCCCCGTTCCCTACCCGCCCGGCCCTAGAACACCCTTTCTGCACGTATAGGTACATTCCCCTTGTTTTTATCGTGATTCTAAAAATAACATCATTGACTGAACTGTGGGAAACGACACCAGAAATATGGCATCTCTTTGTAGCTCTGCTTACAGAAGAGTTTTGTTGCTGTGTTCGAGTTGTTTTTAGAAACGAGGGGATGGTGCTAAATTGAATTCATTTCTCTGGTGCTACAACCCAAGAAGGACTTTGATTTCTACGCATCTTTCCATTCAGATCTCTCTTGAGCTTTCGGCTCCATGACCGAACTTTGACTCGATTGGTTCTTCTACATCTTATCTCTACTACATTGTTGGCCTCCTTCAGTAGTAGAACGACTTTGGCTCATCTCGTAGAAAACTTTTTCATGTGACCGTAGAGTAGTGTAGAGCCCTATTCTCGAGAGATATTTCGTCTGCATATATCGCAAATTAAGGTGGCCTTCGCTTTGGTAGTAGAGGAGCCAGCCATTTTTTGCTTACCACGCTTTTCTTCCCTGGTGCTTTTTCGCTGAACATATATTTCCTGTTCACCATCTTTCTCCACATTGTCCGGTCTAGGGCTATGTCTTCCCAGTATTTAGTATCAATGTTCACTGCTTTGAGGTCCCGTTTGATTACATTCAAATATCGAAGGTGGGGATGACAACTATTTCTTGAGCCATCGTAGGCTGACCATAAAGAATAAAGAATGGCTTTCGGGATGCGTTTGTCCTCCATCCGGCAGACATGACCGAGTCAACGATGGCGGCGTTGTCTAAGGATTGTTTAGATGCTGAGAACACTTTGAAGCAAGTCTCTCAGTGTTGCAACACTCTTTCTTGCCATGGGATTTTAAAGATCCTTCGGAGGAATCGCAAGTGAAATTTACTTTTCTCTAGTTATTTGGTTTAGAATTATCTCCAATAACTTAATAAACACTAATATCGAAACTAGTCCCTTTTTCTTTCAGAATCCCGCGTTCCTAAAAGATGTGTTCCACAGTTTTGATTTCTTCCCGACACTGTCAACATTTGGGATAGAATTTTTCACAGCAGAGTAAGCTTCAATCGGACAATGGCTAGCTCTAATGCAGGACACACAAAAAGCTTGTCCTTGCCACCAGAGCACAAAGACGTATGAACAGATGACCCCTCGAAGACTCTTGTCAAAATACACATTTGAAATCTTAAAGTCATAGCGACCTCTTGGCTTAAATTCCATCCATAAACGCTGACCTATAACAATTATTCTACTCTCTCTCTCTCTCTCTCTCTTTCTCTCTCTCTCTCTCTCTCTCTTCCACAATTGTTATTTAAACAATAAAATTATTTTCAAGTCTTGCCATTCTAAAATTCCCCTTCCAAAAGTTTTCCTTGGCTTTCTAGCCTACCTTCCTTCCTACCCCAGCTCACCTAACTATTATCTTAAAACTTCAAGGACTGGCGTACGCTAAAGCCTTGACATCCCTCCCACGTGCCAACTAATAAATCTTGGCCAAGTACTAGACTAGAGACTGGGGGCCGTGACACGATTTGAGCAGAAAGATCTAGATATACTCTCTTGCAGCAGCGAAGGAGGCAAATAACGCAGAAGGGGCGGGCGGCCGTTCCCTATAGAAATTTTGTGCCTAAACCAATTATTTTAACTGGAATAGACCCTAATATTAATTCTTTCTGTCCTAATTGACGATATCATCGTTGATTTAACCTCATTAAATTATTTTTTTTTAACTTGACTTTGTGTTATATAAAAAGAGCATGCATTTTCCTTTAATTCTATACCAAATACAACATTTTCTGATAACAAACAACAAAGTTATTAAAGCCCAATCATAACAGGGGAGTGAAGTAGTAATGAGCAAAATGAAGAATTCCTTCAAACGTGAAAAAATAATTACGGAGAGAAAGAGTTAATTCGGAAAGAGTAAATATGAAACGATTGGCGCATTCTTTGGAAAGACACATTTATATATACTTCATGTCTCGTGTTTGTTTTGGCTTATGGTATGTACTATTTTGCATATATATCGTATGTTTAGTTTGTGATTGGGACGAAACCATTTTTTTCATGTCGTCTTCCCATCGATTTCTCTGTATGCCTTTTCTTTTTTCCTGGTTCTGTTCTCTGAAGGAAGGTCTTTGCGCGCCCTGACGACATTGTGATATGGCTATGCTGTATTAGTTTGCGTTATCTTATTTTAAAAAATTCACACGTTACTTCAAAAAAGAAGATGATTACGTCCTACGCGTCATGCCTCTAGCCATGCATGTTAACCAATGACTTAAATTCTGCCAAGTCACTGGTCTTCCTGGCTGGCTCAGGTGTTTGTTGACCTGTGCTCAGCAGCTCATCGTGGTCCTATTTAACTATTTTTAAATCGCTTCTACCTTAGACTTCCAAGTAGCGTTAATTAGCTACGTTACAATAAAGCAGATATATTGTTGAATAAACCTCCTGATATACGATAACATGGTCTTAAACCCATTATCGAACGAAGTATGTGTAGGTAGTGTGGCTATACCTTTATAGTGTTTTAACTCCCTACATCTATCCATTTGCAAGTATTTATTTGTTTTTAGTCTCATCGCATATTCTCGATGTCAGAAGAGCGAAAACAAATACGCCTACTCTCTAAATCATACTCTCGTTAATCACAACACCTTGGCATCTTGTGTATCCCCGTTGTGCTTCCACATCATCATCACCCCTGCCGCCACACCCATCATTCTTTCTAGTCCGTCTCCAGTGACTACTAACATCCCCCCACCTTCCTCTCCTGGACTACCCCCCAGAACAAATTCAAAGCCAGTTCAAGCGTGAACACCTCTACCTACAAAAAAGTTTTCAAAAAATGGGAGAGCTAGAGTGAGATGGATTGTAGGACTTCATTTCTTCCCGTAAGGCTATGCCTTCTTCAAACCACATTTATTGACATAAGTCAGGTCTTTTGTACACATAGCTCGTCATCCCAGAGACTCACAGAATCGCTAATGATAACTGACAGCTTTGTTCCTGGTTCCCCCATACAAACCCTTTCCCTATCTACCTTTCACCCTGCTATTATTCTTTTTTTTTTTCGAATATCGCATTTTAAGCAAGGCAGGAATATAATAATTTAGCAGTGTTGAAAAAATTTGCTATTCTGTCTGTTTTAGTTGAATACCAACGTAGTTCAAATGGTCGTAAAAAAAAATATGAGCTTGTCAACCTGTGAGCTATGTGTGTGTGTGTGTCAAACTGAGACCAATCGTAGGCCTGACTGCAGACATGTGACTTGCCAAAGAACTATAGGTCTCGTCTGACCACTCGTTGTCACGTCACAGATCTGCAGTCTATGACGATTGAACTCGGTCAAACCGTTTGATTGTCGTATGAGCTGAGCCGAAGGCTCTTCGAGCTCAAAGTTTGAAAAAAAAAAACTGTTTGGTCTTCCAGCCAGAAAAGTAAAAAAAAAAAAAAAACCTGTGAGAACACAGTTCTGAGAGCGATCCGAGTCAATGCCTATGTAAAGCATTGCTGTTTCCAATGCCTTTGGCCCCCGACTCATGGCCGAAGGCCGAGGACACCGGGAGCCTCCGTCATTTTCCTTCGTTATACCAAGCTAACCGTGGAAGACTCGCCATTTATGTAACGGTCCTTTCAGGAACGGCGCATGGATGTGTGACAGGTTTTTGGGGACTTTTTTACAGCCCCGCCAGTGCAAGGGGTGGACTCTCGTCTACCCATGGGCATCCCCACGGGAGTTATGTTTCGCCATTCATTTAGCCGAGCTACCCCCTCAAGTAGCCGTTTCCACCCAGGTGCCACGATGAGGCAGAACAGCGTACCTGGAATCGGTCAAACCTACTTCTTGAGTAGATGATTTCCTTCAAAGTACCCCCCCCCCCCTCCTCTCCTTCCACACACACACAAACTTTCTTTTTTCTTCATTTTTGTCTTTATCTATAGGGCAGATGATGTAAAGGTCATCTGTTTCTGTGGCCTACGGTTAACGAGGGTGTCATGTGGCCAGTACAACGACCAACCGCCTTTACTTTTCCAAAAACAATGTCAGGTACCCAGTATTTACAGGCGCCCAAAGATCCCATAATTAAAAATCCCTGTTATCACCAGGATTCGAATCATTCTTTACCCGGATTCAAACTCAAGACTACGAGGTTTGAAAGCCAAGCGCTTTCCTATTACACCCTTCTGTAAATAACTGCTATTTCATGATACCTACAAGATAATAATCAGACCAAGACCACGTCTCTGGTTAATAGTGTCCACCATTAACCCATTGACTATCAATATCTATTGAACATATGCGACGTGCCTTAAAAGGAATGAACTCTTTAGCGCAAAAGACAGGCAGCAAAGGGTTAATTTTTTTAAACACGTTTTCCTCAAGGAACACACTGTTTGAAAAATCCCTGGAGATATAGAAGCGTACATGGTGATCTCCCCTGGCTAGGATCCGGTTGACTTCTTCGATAGTGTTTACAAGGGTAGTTTGATTCAAGGAAAAGCAAAAAATACGTGTGGGATGGGGAGGGAACCCTTTTTTTTTTTCTCTTTCAGAAGTCACATAAGAGCAGAAGTGAGCCGTTTTTGTACCTTATAAGTATTTAAGTCTATGTTTGGTAGTTTGGTGGAGAGCCGAGGGCTACGTTTATGTTACTGTATCCATCTTTTCTAAACTAACATGTAAACCTGGTTTTGTATATTAGTTTTAAAACTTAATTAGGAGAAGATAGAATATCTAAAATAGTGGTTAGACATCAATTAAAAAAAAGCGTGTTATTTAAGTAAGTTTTTTTTTTATTTATAAAAAATATCAAATCAATTATCATCAACATTTTTTCTTTCATTTATATCAAGCAGACATAAAGAAATTGACACGGAGTTATTGCCCTTGAAAACTTTTCCTCATCACATTTACAGTTCAGTGTACTCTCCAGTTTTTCATATTCATGAACCTACTCTCGAACGTAGCCCCCATTATTTTCCTAATCTTCACCCCATGAAGAGCATCACCCGCTTTTTTCTGACCCTGTGATATTTCCTTCTTTTCATTGACAAAACAGTCTAACCCTCGCTGGCATTCGTTTGATGCTTTGGAGGATCTTGGGGTGAAAATGTGTTTTTTTAAAACACTTTTAACTATGACATAATAAAATAAACACGGCCATTGGCTGGCATCAAAAGAAGGCCTACTACCGAACCAGTGGGATGAGTCGCGGCCATTGGTACAACCGTTCCTTTTCCTTGGTCGGTACGATGCTAGTCTAGAACCGCACGTGCTTAAGTCATCCAGATAGACTGTCGGGTAAACGCGAGAATGGCGGAAACAGACTTGATGATGAAAGGCGACCAATTTCTGACGTCTGCCATTTCGATAAAAAACAAGGAGTTAAGGTTATTGTTGTGTTTATTTTGGGTTGTCGCTTTTTATAAAGGTGAAAGAAGATTTGGTGTTTAAGGGTTAAAAACACCTAGACATGTTTAATATATAAATCCGCCATTTTGTAAACTTTCTTGCCGCTCTTGAACTATAATATTGTTAATTCTTAAGGAGTTTGTCAGAAATTATCTAATTATTAAATTTGTAACGTATTCAAATAATATAAACCTGTTATGATTCAATTTTTTTTTTCAACTATTACAAAATCAAACATTATTAAAACGCGTGCAATATCATGCCTGGTATATCCCCTTTTCAAGTGTGATTCCCATACATGTGACTACCACCGACCCACCCCTGAACATTCACAAGGGCCCACGCCTCTGCTATCATCCTCAATATTTAAATAACATAAATTTAGCAAATCCTCGTTCGAAAACCCCTTAATTCGATATGTGCTTGCATGTGTGAGAAAGTGTTATTAGGGCTCATTAAATGCAGTAACATTGAGATACATTTAGATTTACCTTAATTGACATTACATGTTGAAAAAGAAAATATCGAAAAAAAAAACGTGTAAGGACAAACATGACACAAATGACAATGGGCGTGTCGTTCTAATGCACATTTACCAAGACCCCTAGATACAGTAAACAAAGAGTCCCCCCCCCCCCCCCCCATAACAAACAGCCTACTTCCAACACAGCTCTCAACTAAAGAATAACCAGATTACAAGACCAACTCACCAACTATCTGAGACCCTATCTCACCTTCATTCAGCGACTCCCACCCACAGAACGCACACACACATCTTTGCGCTCTCAAATTTCGCTGCATTGTAGCAGAACAATAGAGGAAGTCACACACACACTCACCCACACTCCTTGGAGTTAATGAGTTTTTGTTATCAAGTCATCTTCACAAACGGTGCGGTTAGTCTCTCTCTCCCTGGCACCACCATCTTTTGAGCCAGGCATGCCCCCTCCCGCCCTACCCCTTTATGACAGCCCTCATTTAGTCCAAGCTAGTTTCCCGAGTACTCCCCAACCGTTTTGTTTACCAGATCATCAGACGCTTACCCGTTTACGCCCATGACACAGCCCGCCCGCTATCCCTAGCACGACTGTAAGTACAATAAGTGTACAGATGTACAACGTGGATGAACGTCAGCGCCGTGTACACATATAACTGAGAGATTACCACTGGAAGATGGGGTGTACACATATAATTAAGAGATTACCATTGGGAGATGGGGTGTACACATATAACTGAGAGATTACCACTGGGAGATGGGGTGTACACATATAACTAAGAGATTACCACTGGGAGATGGGGTGCACATATATAACTGAGAGATTACCACTAGGAGATGGTGTATACACATATAACTAAGAGATTACCACTGGGAGATGGTGTGTACACATATAACTAAGAGATTACCACTGGGAGATGGTGTGTACACATATAACTGAGAGATTACCACTGGGAGATGGTGTGTACACATATAACTAAGAGATTACCACTGGGAGATGGTGTGTACACATATAACTAAGAGATTACCACTGGGAGATGGTGTGTACACATATAACTAAGAGATTACCACTGGGAGATGGGGTGCACATATATAACTGAGAGATTACCACTGGGAGATGGTGTGCACATATAACGTAGAGATTACTACTGGGTGATGGGGTGTACACATATAACTAAGACATTACCACTAGGGGATAATGTGTACACATATAACTGAGAGATTACCACTTGGAGATGGTGCATACAGATATAACGAAAAGATTACCACTTGGAGATTGTGTGTACAGATATAACGAAAAGATAACCACTGGGAGATTGTCTGTACACATATAACGGAAAGATTACCACTGGGAGATTGTGTGTACACATATAACGGAAATATTACCACTAGGAGATAATGTGTACACATATAATGGAAAGATTACCACTGGGAGATTGTGTGTACACATATAACGGAAATATTACCACTAGGAGATAATGTGTACACATATAATGGAAAGATTACCACTGGGAGATTGTGTGTACACATATAACGGAAAGATTACCACTAGGAGATAATGTGTACACATATAACGGAAAGATTACCACTGGGAGATGGTGTGTACTTCATTAAAAGGTCATCTTAATCTAGGGATACAGAAGCAACGAGACCCCAATGTTGTCGAATACCAGAATGGATGGTTTCATTTCTATTTCTCCCCCTCCTTATACTAAAGAGTACAAACAAAGGGGGAGAAATAGTAAAAAAAAATGTCTTGAGCTATTAGTACGTATCGCGATAACACCATTAGTCTAAAAGTGTTTTGCTAATGTAGTGATGGAAGAATTAGACTAAGAATGAATTAGGTCGTTTTTTTTTTTACCAACTCACTAATGAGATTCGTGTTGATCATTCATCGAATCACTCTTTTGTCTACATTTCTGATGGATTTTTAACGAATCGTTTTATGAGATTGCACCATTCATTGAGTTACTATTCATGTAAATTTCTATTTCATTTTAGACAAATAATTGAAAAGATATCATCATTCAGTGAATCACTCTACCTTTTCCTTGTATTTGAATGGCTGCCTGGTTCGTGCGCTGGACTGTCGTTTGGATTTATCGATGGTCCCGGGTTCAAACCCTGCCCGTTCCCATCTCCCGTCGTCCTGCGGCAGGTTTGGACTAGGAAGTAAACTATCTTCAACTCTGAAGGAACATCCGAAACATGTAAATCATTTTACAAACAAACAAACAACACTTCTAACAAATCATTCATAGGATATGATCCATCACTGAATCACTCTTTCATTTATGTTTCCATTACACTTTCTTTAACCGATTCACTTTTAACAGGTCTCATTTTGATAATTCATTGAATCACAATTCCATAAGGCAGACGATGTTAAGTTAGCCCGTACCTGCTCAGCGGTAAACGAAGATGGCATGTGGTCAGCACAAGGACCCGTGCCTTCACTTCCCATAGCAGAATTAGCTGAGAGGCTTAGAGACATGAGTCTATACCGTCTAATAATCGAATCGTTTTCTCTATTATATACCTTAATGCTTTACGTTATGCAAATATGTAAATTACATTTACCAATATAATGTACAATATCTTTTCACATATAAAATTAACTTCATTCACGCTTATTAGATTAATTGAAGACAATACTGTTCGATTGTATCTGCAATACTAGACAATAGTTAACCAAAAAAGAGGTAAAGTAAAGAGGCCTGAGGCCCAAGGATTCCTATGAAGATAAAGCTAAAATTTAATAGCGCAAATTCTGAGGTTTCCTTTAAAAAAAAATAGTCAACCTAATGATCGTCAAGCTTGCACAATTTCTGAACATATTACAATGAATAGTGTAAATAATCATGAACTATATACAATTTCTCAATAAACTTGACTGCTCAACAGTATTATATGGTCTGGATGTGGATGCGTTAAACCTGTTTGTCTTGTCTGTTATTGTAAGTGAAAGTATAATCTGATTAAACCACACACACAAAAAAAATTAATAATTGGTATATGTCTAACTATAAAACTGCCAGATTTGTCCAGTGCCTGTAATTCTCTGAGCTGAAGGAGAATGTTTGTGCTTCATTATACCTACCAGTATATTGCTGTGTGTTGAATATTATGTATTTTGAGGACTTGAGCATTATAACCATAACTAATATTAATATTTTGCTTAAAGTTATTTAAAATTTTTTAAAAATATATTATTGTTTAATGTATAATATACATTTAATAAATAGTTACACAACTTGGGGAATAAAATATATATCTTATTTTAAGCCTTTTACCAATAGAGACACTGAGATGACATAACCAAAGATTGAGATCCAAAGTTAGTCTGTCCGAGATGATTGATCTCAATAACTTGAAAAAATATGGAAAATCCGATTTTTCGATATTTGTTAAGTTCTGGTGCATCGACTGCCTTTTATCTTCCGATAGAGAACATTTTGCTTTTTAAAAGATAATATGTAATATGCATTATTTTCTTTTTTCTTTTTAATTCACCATTTTTACAACAATTTAGTATTTATAGAAAAAAAAAAAAGAAATATTCAGGGTAGGCGAGTGCATAAATTATTAAATATGGTAAAAAAGGGGGGAGGGGGGAAAACTGTATTCTCTATAAATGTTAAAAATATTTAAGTCTAAATCAAGCTAATTTATTAGTTGGTCACTACCTTTCGAGATCCACATGTAGACATTGCAATGTCTGTGTAGACATTGAGAAGATAGTTGCACGCTCTGGAAATCACAAGCACAATACAGCAAAATCTCTTAAGGACTCTCAAATAGCGCTTACAGGCTCTCCTAGCCTTTACAGCGTCAAACTCCAAGGAGTCTCACACCGCACAATCGGTACTTACAAACAATCTTTACTGAGTCAAATCGTAAATCCGAAAGATAAGATAACAAAGTTAAGAAAAAGATAAGATAGGATAATACAGATAAGATAAGACAGGATAATAAAGATAATTAAGATTAAAAAAATAAGTATAAGATAAGAAAGATAAGATAAGAAAGATAAGATAATATATAATACTAAAGATAAGACAATAAAGGTGAGAAAGATAAGATAATAAAGATAAGGTCGGATACGATAAAAAAGATAACATAAGAAAGATAAGATAATAAAGAAAAGATGAGATTAGACTGGATAAGAAAAATAAGACAACAAAGATAAGAAAGATAAGATAAGATAATAAAGATAAGATAGGATAAGAAAGATTAGATAATAAAGATAATAAGATGAAATTGAGTTGGTAGATGCACTTGGTCTTGATCGGAATGTCCAAGTCCCAGAAGGGTTCTCACCTTGCCCATTAATGGGAACATTGTGATTTCCGCCTTCCTGCTATGTTTGACATGCCAGCTGAGAGGAAGGCGGGCTCAAGTTAATTGAGTTAGTCAACTGGCCTGAGAAACTGAGGTCAGCGACAAGCGGGATCGGACTCTCAACATGGTACCGTGATTGTCAGGCTGACCATCGAATGACCTGCCTCGCTCATCTCTCACCTCGGCTCATTATCTGTTACGTGTATATAATGGATCTGGTGGTAAAGTGTGTGTGTGTGTGTGGGCTCGCGTGCCCTGCGGTGGTCGGCAATTATTGCTTCCACCCCCTCTTATTTCCAGAGATTGGTCTCCCATTTGGGAAAGTCTGCTATTAGTCTTAAGAGCTTCGTTGAGAGATAAAAACTGACCACTGCCTAGTAGGTCGTTTCATGTGATACTTTGGGGGGGGGGGGGGGGGGGGGGGGGTCAGAAGAGACATTAAAAATACTCCTCGTGGATATACAGTTTTTATTTCTCATGAGTGTGGCCTTTTCATGAACCGCACATAGACTCTCAGAGTTGTCAGACTTTGGATGGAAAGACTACTCTTCCAAATGTCTTTAACTTGTAGTACTTGTGTATCGACAACAGATAAAAATTACTTAAGTTTGCGCGCACATGCAAACCTACATATAGACATATAGACATGCACTGTAAGGCACCTAGTTAGCATGGCGACGCACCATAGTTGACGGACCTTGAACGAGACATTTAATGACGTCACGAATAGTGGGGTTTTGTTTGTTCATGTTAATTTTACAGCAAGTCGTAAAGGCTTTTATTCCAACCATGGAATTTTGTTTTGTCCAATAAATTAGCTTAAAAAAACAGATTTTACGGCTGCTTGATCTAGTTGTGAGTGGTAAATCGCTTGGCTTCCAAACCGTTGAGTCCCGGGTTCGAATCCTGGTGAAGACTGAGACTTCTAATTTCGCGATCTTTAGGGCGCCCTCTGAGTCCACCCAACTTTGAGGCGTACTTGACATTAGCTTCGGAAAAGTAAATGCGGTTCATCGTCGTGCTGGCCATAAGACACCCTCGTTAACCGTGGGCCATAGAAACAGGTGAACTTTACATCATCTGCCCAATAAATCGCAAGATCTGAAAGGCTGTACTTTACTTTTTTTTTAGACCACAACTGTGCTCGTGATCGGATTCTTTTGTTCCCTGTGCAAAAAGCATACCTCATGAGCCTCTGATGTCGAAGGCGTGTACAAAGGTTGTAAAAGGAAATCCGTTCGCCCATCACAACGATGGGTATAATCTTCAATTAGCTCGATTCATCCCTACCTACGTTCTAAAGCATCTACTTGGTGTTCCTTCTCTGAAGAACATTCCAGAAACATGATCTGAGAAAAACCTAGAAATATTCCAGCTAAGAAAAGGCTAAGGTATGAGGCAGAGAGGAAAAAAATATTATAGAAAGAGTCAAAAGAGAGAAAAAAGTACTGGGAGGATCAGTCAGCTTGACTTTACATTGTAAAGGGACAAAACTGCATAGAAATGCGGGGCTAAGAGTTGTCTACGCTTGAGCCCAAGGGTGAAGATGATTTTTACCCCAAAGCAAAAATAAAACCAGGCGGGAAATTGTTGTCTGTGCTGCTATCAATACGTCATCGATGCCATCAGTAACGTATAGTCTCGCTCGATTCTCGTCTCTTTCGCGAGTTTTTTTTTTTTTTTTTTTTAGGTTCACTACGCTGCCAGAAATAACAATTTTACGCAGAGAAATCTCGAGAAGGATGCAAGGGGAAGAAACGAGACGTCATTCTCATATTACCTCCCTTGCATTTCTCTCCAACTCAGACGATTATCTCCCCATTGATTTTGAAACGCATTTACGTTTGAACAATTTGGGATGTTCAGGAGCTTCAGCTCAGACGTGCTATCAGAAAACGATGAAAATGGAAATAGGAAAACTCATTTGCTGCTTACTACGATGAAGCCGATTTATCAAATTTCAACATTTTCTGGGAATTCGCTTTAAAGAAAACATAGAGAAATGTAAGTCAGAATGCACCATAACATTTTAAGGTTGCACTTTGTATGTATTTATGTCCAATAGGGCGAATCAAATGGTAGAAACGAAGTACTAAATGTATACAAATATTACTGTGGTTATGTTTCTTTTTTTTTTCTAAATTTTATTTCCTTTAAGGTGCTATTAAAAATATGACGGTCACCAATAATATTCCTTTTTTCTTTAACCAAGTTAATGCAAGACCACCTATACCTTCCCTAAGTAAGAAATACAAACACACAAGAACCTTTTTTTTAATCTATATGAAGCAAGTGTCTATACGAAAAGAAGAAGAAAAGACCAAAGCAACGAAACAAAGAACACAAAAGCAAATGAACTAATTAGTAAACCACTATATCAAAAACAAGAAAGCTAGTAGCATTTTGTACAAAGAAACATATGGAGTCAAGAATCAAATTGTCCCGTCATTGATCACGTGACTTCAAACGTAATGGGCGCAACCAAAGGCTCTCCGCTCTTTTGATCAAACAATAATAGTTTGGGACCCCCTCAACTCAAGAAAACATCAAGAAACTGGAACAGACACAAAATAGAGCAGCGAGATTCATAATTAACGAATATTCACATTTGACTGGAGTAACACCTTTAGTAAAATCACTAAAATTAGAAAGCCTTCAGGACAGAAGACCTATAAGTAAAGAAGCAGTTATACATAAAACACTGAACCATAATCTTGAAATACAAAAACAAAATTTAATAAAATTCTCAGAAAGACACAAAGACAAAGATACATTCCTTGTTTCATATGGTAGGAAAAATTTGTACAAATGCTCCTTCTTGCATAGTGCTATTAGAGCATGGAATGGGTTGCCTGAGCTAGCCAGGAAAATTAATGAATTATCAGAGTTTGGGGCTTTAGTTAACATCCATGACTAGATGCATGACGCGCAGGACGTAATCATCTTATTTTTTGAAGTAACGTCTGTATTTTTATAAGATAAGAAGATAAGATATATGTGCACACATGTCAGACGATATGTCGAAAGCGTGCAAAGAGTAATCCTCGTTGTCTGTAGATCAACATTGAACGTACTATGAAAAAAAAAATTGTGTCGCAGTTGGGCAGCTTTCAGTATATTAAACGTCCGTAATTATGCAGTGTTTGTTTTACCTTAAAAGCATTGACAAGGGAAATAATTGTGGGTGGCCACGTCACGCAAATTCACGCAATGCTGGAGTTGTCTTTCTTGTCAGTCACGGAAAGAGAGCTGGGAATCAATATCTTCCATTACACGCTTTAAGTCAACACAAACTTTCGTTAAAAACCTACCCGCCATTTATTTTTTAAATCTCTAGAAATTTCTTACCGAGCCTTCAGGTTTTCAGGTTTTTAACGATTGATTATTACTTTATGATATTAACTTTAACTCTTAACTTTCACTTGTAACTTTTAACTTTTGATTTTAACTTGTAACTTTTAATTGTAACTTTTAGTTTTAACTTTTAACTTTTAGTTTAAGCTTTTGACTTTCAGTTTGACTTTTAGTTTTAACTTTTAGTTTTAACATTTAGTTTAAACATTTAGTTTTAATGGGTAGTCAATCAACTTGGAAAGCTTGCCAGTCAAACGTGTTGCGAGAGATTGGTTGGAAAACTGTAATGAAGTAATCTTGCTGTCCGACTGCAAGGTGACAAACAGACAAAACAGACAAAACAGACAAAAGTCATACATTGTATTATTTTAATCATGGTCGTCTCAATGCAAAGATAGGTTGTGTTTGATTGCTTCGTGTGAACCTGTTAGGTTGGGGGGGGGGGGGGGTTTACTAATTTTAAGAAAGTGGGTAATTAAGTGTTTGTGTGTGAGAGAAGTGTGTGTGTATGTCATAGATGTGTGTGTGTGTGTATATATATATATATATATATATTGAGAGAGAGGGAGAAAGAGATGCAAGAGAAAGGCGAAGAGAGGGAGAAAGTCAGGCTGTATGAACAGGAGACAGAAGAATGAATCCTTGGTCAAGGCGGTAGAGCGTTTGACTGGCAGGCTCCTGATGGGATTGTATGCTTCTACCCAGCCAACCGTGAAATAAAGATCTAGTACTTCACCCTCCCCTAAAACCCTTGAAAACACCTGCAGGTCTCCCCCCCCCCCTTTCCTTTCTCTAAGCACGAACGTACTTTGTAAGAATGAACCAATAATGACTATTAAAACTGGTGTCAGAAGTTTTTTTACATTGGACCTCATTCACCAATCGTAAAAAAAAACAACATTTAGCCAAGTGATAATATTGATAAAACAGTGGGAAAAAAAAAACGTATCACGTGACAGCCTTTATGGATTACGTATTTTGTATAGAAGAGATAGAGAATCACGTGGCTATATGCTGTTTTGTTTACGATTGGTAAATAAGGTCCTTTCTTACAAAAGTAAGAGAAAACAAAAAATAGTAGCACACAATGCTATGTATTTCTTTCAGCCCAAAGCGCAAGTATATATATATATATTTATATTTATATCAAATTTAGAAATCAAGTTTGTATATATTCAAAACACTGGTTTTATAAACCCAAGTCATAGGTGCTCAACGCATGTTTTATAATAAATTTAAAAAAAGTAAAGTTCCCCTTTTAGACCTTGTGATCTAAGGGGCAGATGATGTAAAGGTCAACCGTTTCTGTGTCCCACGTTAACGAGGGTGTCATGTGTCCAGCACTACGACCAACCACCTTTAATTTACGCCATTTAATGTCAGGTACCAATTTGAGCTGGTTAGACTCAGAGGCGCCCCTAAAGATCCCAATTGTAAAAACGCCAATCTTCAACAGGATTCGAACCTGGGACCCCCGGTTCGTAAGTCAAGCTCTTTCCCACTCAGCCACCGGGCCTTATGTTTTATAATGGCACATGCTAACTATATCTGGAAACATAAAATTGTCCCAGACAAGCCGAACTCTGACAAAAGACCAATCTGGGGAGCCACTTCCTTTGACTTTTTAACACACAAATCTAACTGCATTGCCCACAACCGAAACCTTTTTGCCCAGGGTAATTGATGGAAAGGATTCTAACCTCTCTAGCCCACACTTATTATAGCTTTTTATATAGCGTTACTTTTATGCTTATAGCATGCTCAAAATCTCATTTGTGGACCAGAGGGGGGGGGGGGGGGTATCTAGGAGTTGGTTTTCCGTGCTGCCTTTAGGCGCTCAGTAAAAGCAACTCTGCCCGAGTCGGGTGTCGAACCTCGAGCCCCCTTCTAGGTAGCCAAGACAAGCCAAATTCACTGCACTTAGTCTCTCGATTGACGATGATTGATAACTACTCATACACACCAAACTGTCGATCATATCTCTTATCCCCCCCCCCCCTCTTCCCAAAGACCCACCTTGTGCCTTATGCCAAATAACCCTAAAGCTGAAATCAAAAGATTGTTTTACGGCTCAACTTAATTCCGTAAACTATTTCTGGCCCCCATGGCCACCACAATGAACTCGCCACGCACTTAAACTCCGCCTTGAAATCCCAGCATCCCCTGTCCTAGTCTATGACATCACGAGGAAAGATAAAACCAGAGACGACTATGAAGATGAGTACATTCTCGAGGTCAGGACGATACCATGAAAGCGATCATGTGGCTAGGGGTGCGCAAAACAATCCGGCTTTTGGGGGTGTAGGGGGTGGAGGATGGCGCATTGTATTTTACACATGAATTATGGCATTGTTGCTTGACAGCCGTGAAGGCCCAGCAGACGATGGGAGCCTCTTCCGACTGACTTGAGATCACAAACTGCGGTATCGGTTACGCTTTACAATAAATGTAATCGCTTGGGGTATTTTTTTTCTTTTTTACGATTCTTCACGTTACCGTAGTTAACTCACTAAATGTTCATGTTTGATTGGAAGTTTAAGACCTTGTCGGACATTTGTACTGCTGTCTGGCATACCTCTGTACGCTTCTTTGTTCTGCGGTGTGTATTCCATAGTCATATTGTCAGTAATAAGAGGTGTAGTCTATTGCGTATATGTATAGTAGAGCTTTACTTTGGGCAGACGGGAATATAAAAGACAAATGAACATGAAACAGTTTTAAGTTGATCTGGGGGATATTAATTTTCAAAAAATCAACAGGCTTAGCCGTTGTGTACTGCTAGTAATATAATAATAATAAAAAGGAAATCTTCAAAGTAGACCTAACATAAGCTTGAATAGTCTAAAAACCTTAAAATCTGAATGGACACTGATATAAGCTCCCCTTTTCTGTTGATGGCTTCCCAGACTAAGAAATCGAGTTCTTTCATTTTTTTTCCAGTTATCTCCCTTTACATTAAAAAAAAAAAAAAAAAAAAAAAAAAAAAAAAAACTATTCTCTGTAGACACTTGAAGCTACTAGAAGTTAAGATGTAAAAAAAAAACACATCATGTTGACATTTCTGTGGCACCCTCAACGCGTACGCCATGTGGTAGATATGTCACATGATTGTGGTGTTTACCTCTTTTTGTCTGGTTAGAGAAAAACCAATAACCCAATAGTAAAGCAAATTTACACTACTTCCTGAACTGAGTTCTGGTTAATTCCATGGGTACAATATATATGTCATTACGATACGATTAGGAATTTGGCGCGAAAAGTTGTTTGTTTCATAAAAAAACATAAAATAAAAAACAAGACTAGGATTTAGTAGTGTAACGAAAGTGAACACAGAAATATACTTTTTGGCGGCTTTAGAGAGATACAATACTTTAGTTACAGACGTTTTTACGACGTAGTTTTTTGTTTAGCTAACGACATTCGACGGTCCTCTTCATTACGTATTTAACTTCTTCTTCTTCTTCGTTTATCATCGTCATCATCAAACTCTATTTGAGTCAGGGCTTGAGAGGTTCAAATCCTCTCTTGCAAAACGCCCTGGACAGAAACCCTGCTGTTTTTTGCGTAGGTCACCATACAGGTCGAAAATTTGTGGTTTCCCAGACCTGACGAGCAAGTCTGGGGGCAGTCAAAAAGAATATGAGATACGGTTTCCTCTTCTTCCCCGCAGCGGGGGCACCGTGAGTCAAAGTTTGGCCATAGCCGTGCTTAGCTTGCACAGGCCTGGACAGCTTCCACCACGGGAAAGTGCGGTCAGGGCGCCACATGCGCTCCCAGACTCTGAGGACATCGTACATCATCTCCAAGTACTTTTATATTGTTGGCAATTGTCTGTTATTTGGTTATTTGAGGGTTACCTCCGTTTTGGAAAGAATCGGTTTTCAATGGTAGTTCCATATTTTCTGGAGATAATGACCATATCTGCATTCTTCAAAGCAAGATCTGAGTATTCCCTCAAATTCTGCTTATAAAAGGGAAAGAACTGCGCATTTACAGCCAAAAATTTTAATACTATAAGATTTATTTCCCTTCTCTAATTTAAACAAAATTCATTAACTATGGCTAATTAATTAATACAATTTAAATACAGTACGATTTATTTCCCTTTTCTACATTAACCAAAACTTATTGACTATGACTAATTAATGAATAAATTGGCAAATATTTTTTTTTTATTGATTCTCGTATTGTTATGGACAATGAATAAGTAAGATAAATAA
>JASAOG010000103.1:2477500-2570000 GCA_030265305.1 Biomphalaria pfeifferi | reverse complement strand
TTGGAATTTTCAAAGTAGCATTTTAGTGCCTTGGAAGATTTGATTCAGACTACTTGCTTATTTAGACCTCTCTATGGTCGAGAGGCTAGTGCGCCTTTTACTGACTCGTTGCTAGGCTATGCTGCCGTATTGGGGTCTCTGGTTCGTTACATTTCTTTCATTATTTTTCTCATTGAAAATGAGGTCTCTTGTGCAGCCTTTATATATGTAATAGCTAGGCTACATGCGAACACAAAGCTTCGGCGAATAGCGTGCGGGAAATACTCAATACATAAAAGCACCTCCATCGAGTGTCAAATACAATTAAATTAATGGGTAAAGATAGAGACCAACATTGAAACAAGCATTTTGTCGTATTTATAATATTTGGGGAAAACTACGGTACGCACAATTATAAATTTTCTTAAAAGCAAAAATTGGCGCTGTGACTGAGTTGCTAAGCGTTTTGCTTCCGAACCCGGGATCCTTGTTTCGAATCTTGAGAAAGACTTGGATATTGTCTTTCGAGAATTTTTAGGTGCGCCCACGAGTCCACCCAATTCTGATGTGTAATGGCTTCAGTAGGGGAAAGTAAAGGCGGTTGGTCGTTGTGCTGGCCACTAGACACCTTGCTCGTTAAATGTTGTCCAAAGAAACAGATGACCTTAACATCATCTGCCTTATACATTGAAAGGTCTGAAAGGGGAGCTTACTTTACTTAAAAGTTA
Organism: Biomphalaria pfeifferi; assembly: GCA_030265305.1. Taxonomy (NCBI): domain Eukaryota; kingdom Metazoa; phylum Mollusca; class Gastropoda; family Planorbidae; genus Biomphalaria; species Biomphalaria pfeifferi. Next base: position 2,569,293 of record JASAOG010000103.1, on the reverse strand, counting down.
AAATTTAAGACAGCATACGATTTCTTGCATTATTAAATTTGTCAGAATACAATAGATTATTGCTGTATTAAACTTTTTCCTAAATGCTTCACAAGCCAAACTATAAACACAAAAAAATAAGAAATTTTAAAATGTGTACTTGAATGATAATGTACTAAAATACACATCGACACTCACTGGCATACATCTACACACATCAACACTTAGCATACATCTACGCATCATCAACACACATTAGCACACTTCTAGGCACATGTGCACACATAGGCTCTCTCATACATCTATGAACATCCAGACACCCAAACACACATACAAACACACATACAAACACACACCCAAACACACATACAAACACACATACAAACACACATACAAACATCCCTCCCTTTTTCCCCTGGGGCTCGACGATTACATCACAGATTACAGCTCGGCAGACGCAGACGATGTTTATGTATCCCCCCACTAGCTCTTGCAGTAATTATGACTCGCTTCTCTCCATAGGCGGCTCCCATGACCCCCAAAACATACTCCTTTATAAAGCTTGCGACGTGACACAGTTTTGATCGTATGATGGAGAAGAAAAAAAAACCTAGCCAGTGATTAAAGCGTATATTGGATGGCTGCCTGGTCGTGCGGTTTGCGCGCTGGACTGATTTATCGACGGTCGAGGGTTCAAACCCTGCCCGCTTCCATCCCCCCGTCGTCCTGTGGGAGGTTTGGACTAGGAAGTAAACTATTTTCAACTCTGAAAGAACATCCGGAACATGTAAAACATTTTACAAACAAACATTTATCCCTTTTTAGCATTCAAAGAAACTGTACCTTAAAAAAAAAACAACAACCGAAAAACCCAAACAGAAGAGGTCTAAGAAATATTTCAAATAGAGGCCACAAACAAAACAAAACATATGCTATTTTTTATTTGTTCTTTGAGTTTGTTTGTGTTTAGTGTGTGCAAAGTTTATTAAAAATTTTGAAAAACTTAAATGTTGGAGTTACGAAACAAAGTGAATGAGCGAACCTTTTTTTTTTTTTGATTTAACTTTTTTTTTAAAACACATTCATTCCAATAAATAGACAGACTAAATAGGAGAAAAAATAAAGAAACAAATATTTTAAATTAATTTTTAGGTTATCCTTCCGTGTCAATGGGGTGCGGTGGCTGAGTGGTTAACTACTTCGCTTCTGAACCTGGTCCTGGGTTCAAATCTCAGTGAAGACTGGGATTTTTAATTTCGGGATTTTAGGGCGCCCAGAGAGTACACTAATTCTAATAGGTACCAGACTTAGGTCGAGAGATATTAAAGGCGGTTGGTCATTGAGCTGGTCATATGACACCCTGCTAGTTAATCGTTGGGTAATGAAGCGGCTGACCTTAACATCAACCGCCCTGTAGTTCACAAGTCCTGAAAGGGGAACTGTCCTTTATTTTTACTACCATGTCAGTAGCAGTCCTACAGTGATACAGTCCTATAGTAATACAGTCCTACAGTGATACAGTCCTATAGTAATACAGTCCTACAGTGATACAGTCCTACAGTGATACAGTCCTACAGTGATACAGTCCTACAGTGATACAGTCCTACAGTGATACAGTCCTACAGAGATACAGTCCTACAGAGATACAGTCCTACAGTGATACAGTCCTACATAGATACAGTCCTACAGCGATACAGTCCTACAGAGATACAGTCCTACAGTGATACAGTGATACAGAGATACAGTCCTACAGTGATACACCCCTACTGTGATACACCCCTACTGTGATACAGCCCTACCGCGTGTGATGATGTGATTGTGTATCTAGAAGTAGATTAACACTAAACGTTTAATTAGGAAAAAAAAAACACACACAAAACAATTAATAAATACCAAGAAAACACAATGTTAAAAAAAAGGCTGTTTATCGAGAAAGTCTCATACAAGAAATCATTAACTGGATGCTATTGGATTGCCAGGAAAACCAATGAATTAAAACTGTCTAATTTCTAGGAAAATAGTTAGAGCCGTTTTCGAGATCCGATAAACATCAACAGTCTAATTTCTAGGGAAATAGTTAGAGCCGTTTTCGAGATCTGTGTCCAGGTCGCACCATTTGCTCAGCTGGTTCCACAAAGTTACGAGCTAGGGGAATTTTAAAAAAAGAATTACAGTTAAATATGTCTCTGGCACCCTGCTGTAAAAGGTTTCAATAACCTGCCCTTGAAGATTTATGCTCTAATGTATATGTCCTTGAGAAACATGTGAATAAAGACTGTAGCAATGATTGTTTTCATGTGTGTGTGTGATACAGTAACATATTGCTCAAGAAATCAGTATCACACTCTACATCTGTTTTCTGACACTTAACTTAGTTTTATTTTCTTGCTGTTCCTATTATTGGCTTTCCCCCCCCCCCTCCTCCGAAACACGTGGGTCCAGGAAACATATTTTTCTTGTTTCGCTTCTTCTTATTCCATGTGGTCATAATATTTGCAGTTTTGTGCATACAATTAAAAAGAAGTATCGGAAAAGGTAAGAACAAAAGAAACTCTTACTAGCCCTCAACCGAAGAAAAAATAGTCCCTGATGGATTGAGTGACACCGCAGAATTGAAACAGCAGATGTGGGATCTACCATATGCATGCACTGGCCCTTATTATTTTTTACAAGGGAAGCTACAGATCATCTCAATTATGCCTTATTACTTCCGGGTTAGCCCGATCAGCACAAGAAAGAGCCCCCAAAATGGAGGCCAAAAAAAAAAGGGAAGGCTGCAAAGCAAGATACGCGGACCGATGCAGGGGACATGTTTTTCTTGCTGAAGGCTTCCTCTTGATGTCTGGACTTCAAAGGAGAAGTCTAGCAGACGACTGAACTCACTCAACTCTGCTCCGAACTTCGGCAGTGTTCTCTTCTGGATTTCAGATTCTTTTATATTTTTTGTTCTCTCTCTTTCAAACGTAAAATAGAAAGTCTTACGTTAGGTACAGTACGGGAGAAGTCTCGAGTAGTGGAATCACTCCCTCACATGAAATTGGATCACTGTGTGTGTGTAAAATAAAAAATGTGTGTGTGTGTGTGAGTGGTGTGTGCTTGTAAGCTGTACTCTTTAACCCGACTTTCCTAGGGCTATCAGATGCTGCTTCTCGGGCTATACTTGTCGTCACCAATATGGCGGCGCAAAAAAAAAAACACAAAAAAAAAACAAACACGTGATCTTGTAAACTCTTTCTGCAAATGAAAACGAGGCTGAAACTAGATACAATGAATTATGATTTTCCTTCCTTTAAGCCTCCATCTTGCTTCCTTATTACAATATGTCTTGTAGGGACTTTAAGTAATTAAGCATTCTTCGCGAACTCACAAGTTCATCAAAGCCTCATTTTGAAATTGTAATTTAAAAACTTTTCTCTACTAATATTTTTTTTATTTTGGGATCTTTAGGGCGCCACCCAACTCTGATGGGTACCGACATTAGTTGGGGAAAAGTAAAGGCGGTTGGTCGTTGTGCTGGCCACATGACACCCTCGTTAACCGTGGGCCACAGATCACAGAGGACCTTTACATCATCTGACCTATAGATGGCAATGTCTGAAAAAAAAAGACTTATAATAGAAATAGAAAATATAGAAATATAAATATCTTTGAAAAGGATTGTTAAAAATATACATATACATGTTGAAACTTTATGGAGTTGAAATGCCTGACCAGTTTTTGTTTTGTTAAATGTTTGACAGGTTTCGGATGTTCCTCATTATGTGAAGATAATTACATCCAAGCACAAACCTCCCGCAGGATAAGAGGGTATGGTAGAGGTCCAGGTTCGAACCCGAGATCTTCGCGACCACAGTCCAGAGCGCATACTACACGACCAGGCAAACATTTTAAATGGTATCACAGCTTATCTTTCTTATCTTATCTTTTTAACTTAGCCTTATATAGCTTAGCTTCTCAGAACAACCTATGTTGACTGACTAAAACCACGTGACTTAAAATATTTCCTTAGTGACAGTACTTTGGTCTAAAAGTTGGACATGGTCTACATTATTGACAGGAATAGTTGTAACTTTGTAAGGGGGGAGTTCTTCCCCTAAATAAGCATTGTTTTTTTTTTGTTGTTTTTTTCAAAGCAATTTTTTGTATTGTGCTTCTTTATATTTCCGTACTATGGTTGATAGTCGTGATAAAATGTTAATTCTTAAAGAGTTTAATCTCAGTTTGTTTTTGGTTGGAACGGAAACGAATTTGAAAGTTACTTTTGTGTATTCGAATGAAAAAAAAAAGATGGCACTGACCTAAATACACACCCCGGGCAAAAACTTTTGACATGAGGTTATAAACAAATCATTCTTCGCCCGCCGCCACCGATACAAACTCCCGCCCCCAGCCCTCTTAATTATGAATCCTTCATCAGGTTTAGGGTGAGGGGAATGGACGTTGGTACGATGGTATGTGAAGTGAGTGGGAGGAGGGTATTGGTAGGAGTAGCGTGACTAGGAGGTTCTAAATTAGTACAAAATATGTGTCTAGATTTGTACTACTGTTCTAGAGAGAGAGAGAGAGAGAGAGAGAGAGAGAGAAGGGAGGGGGACAGAGAGATAGTTTAAAAGACAATGCTGGACAGATGGTAAGAGAAAGTGATGGCCGAAGAGAGAGATGGTTGGAGAGAAAGATGGTTGAAGAGAGAGATGGTTGGTGAGAGATGGTTGGTGAGAAAGATGGTTGAAGAGAGAGATGGTTGGTGAGAAAGATGGTCGAAGAGAGAGATGGTTGGTGAGAGATGGTTGGTGAGAAAGATGGTTGGTGAAAAAGATGATTGGTGAGAAAGATGGTCGAAGAGAGAGATGGTTGGTGAGAAAGATGGTTGAAAAGAGATGGTTGGGGAAAAACTAGCTGAAGCGAGAGATATTTGGAGAGAGAGATAGTTGGAAAGAAAGATGGTTGCAGAGAGATGGTTGAAGACAAAGATGGTCGAAGAGAGAGATGGTTGGTGAGAGATGGTTGGTGAGAGATGGTTGGTGAGAGATGGTTGGTGAGAGATGGTTGGTGAGAGATGGTTGGTGAGAGATGGTTGGTGAGAGATGGTTGGTGAGAGATGGTTGGTGAGAGATGGTTGGGGAAAAACTAGCTGGAGCGAGAGATATTTGGAGAGAGAGAACGATAGTCGAAGAGAGAGATGGTTAGTCAGAGATGGTTGGTGAGAAAGATGGTTGAAGAGAGAGATGGTAGGAGAGAGGGGTTGTTGCAGAGAAAGATGGTAGGAGAGAGAGATAGTTGGAGAGAGAGATGGTTGGAGAGAAAGATGGTCGAAGGGAGAGTTGATTGGAGAGGTAGATAAATAGAGTGAGAGATGGATGGAGAAAGAGATGGTTGGAGAGAAAGATGTTTTTGGAGAGAATGATGAATAGAGAAATGGAATGGGATGGCCTGAGAGAAGCAGTAATAAAACAACAGTACGAAAACATGATGTAAAACAAGTGAGATAACTTAAGACACATCCATGTCTCGACTTTCATTGTACAGTTGTAAAGATTCGATCCTAAAAACATTGTCCAACAAAACTGCAGCTATCCATTGAAAAAGAAAAAGCTTCAAATCGCAAGACAGGTTCAAATCGCAAGACAGGTTCAAATCGCAAGACAGGTTCAAGTCGCGAGTGTTACTGATGATCTGTACAGTTCGATACTTGTTCGGCTCAACAAATAAAGATTGAAGAAAACGGTTTAAGTTTATGGACAGTAGTTCCGACTAAAACTCGTCCACTACAATATAATAAAGAATTCTTCTCTATAATAAGGGAAGCTATCATTCCTTGAAGCTGTTCTTATGATGTCGCTATAGATGCCAATTAAGAAACAAATAACCCAGTGACGCCCAACCTAATTCGACCTACGGGCCATTTTAATTTCCGATCCTCGTGTCGCGGGCCACATGAACGAAACGTATTCAAATCAAATGAAATTGACCTGAAACTGATTAAAAATTTGTTTACTTACATTAATTAGTGTGATATTTGAAGTTGATCTTTGTAAGCGTCGGAAACGGCTTGATTTCTCTACTTAAAATGTGAGCAACATTGTAGCATGCATCACCAGCGACTCATTTTCTTTTCTCACTTTGTTGCATATTCCCATCTATCCTCCAATCACTAAACAGAGTTTAACAATCTTTTATTCACGGCTGAAATCAAGAATGCGTCATATTTTTGTTTTAAATAATCTTTTTGTATATTATTTGTTTTCAAAACAGCCACACTTTCTTTACAAATCAAATATGTTGGTTTATTATCATGTTCTACAAAAAAGTAAAGATCCGCTCAATTTTGCCTGGTAGATTCTACATCCAGGGTCCCATTTAATAAACGCAAAAAGCTTAAAGGTCATGGTACCAATACGTCAAAGAAAATTTGACGCCCTAACGTCCGTAAAGATACATTTTTCAACCTTTTTATTGGAGACTGATTTTCTACGATTGAACAGACATGTCGGCGGGCCGGTTGAAACCACGTCGCGGGCCGAATCTGGCCCGCGGGCCGTATTTTGGGCATCACTGAGATAACCAATAAGCTGTTCTCTCAGTGTGTTAATAAGTGTCGTTGGAGGAGTTACAGACATTTTTGCGACAATATTTAAAAAAGAAAGTTGTTTAATATATCTAAGGAAATATCGACTATATAATTCATACTATTATTGTCGTATTTTGAAAAGCTTTTAAAATCTTAATTCATAGTTATTACTGGTAAATCGCAAAAGGAGTGACATCAAATCTGGACAGCCTTGATCCCAGACAAAGTACTGTAACGTCTAAACGTCTAAACGTCAATTACCGTCACGTGGGTGACCTAGTTTTGTGTTTATTTCTAGACGTGTCATTGCTGAAAGGAATTCGAGAGTACGAGTTTGTGTAAGGTGTCATCACTATTTGTGTACTGTGTAGTACAAAGACTTCCATTTTACTTTAATGTACTGTCAAGTAGTCAGGCCAGCAGCATCTTCTCTCTACGATTGTTTCCCTTTAAAATTGTCTATTTTGTAGCATTTGTCTAAATCATTGCAATGAGTGTTTATGAAGACACTCTGAAGACACTTTGATGGGGTTATTGTGGAGGGAAGGAGGTCAGGGACAATGTGACTTCCTTTGAGTTAGTGCTAAAACAAAAACGTAAAACTTAGTAGTGAGTTAAAATATGAGAGAGAAAAAAATAAAGATGAAGTTTCTTGATCAATAAATCTTTTCACATTTTAGGTGTCTCTGAAATTTGACCACTCTTTCTTCCAGTACATACTTCTGCCCAAGCCAGATTTATAACTATTTTCCAAGCCAGAAAAAAATGCAGAAACTAATACTGAATAGAATACATGAGAAATGGACAAGCTCTCATCAGAATCACAAGAAAAACGTCTATTATAAGATATCCCGACAACGTCTAATCTTCCGCCTCAGAACCGGACGCAACCGAATGAGACAACATATTGTTACGTATTTCTGAATCTTCTAGCTAAATGTACTAGTAGGCACACAAATAAAAAAACTGCAAAGAACTTGACGACTCAACTTTCAGCTTTATATAACTTTATTGAATATTAACTATAACAATTCGTCACTGTAACATGTAGCGTATGCGTCTTACATCGACTGTATCGACTGTAACGGCTCAAGTCCACTCTCTTCTACTGTCTCGCACAGTAGACAACAGTAACGACGACTGTACTAACTCTTTTCACATTAACTCTCTGGTTTATATAGAGTCCCTAATCACTTGTCCAATATTGCAAAAACACTGCTAGTATCCTCTGGAACAACACGGGAGGAAACATCACATCCTGTCGTTGCTTATACATGTCGATTTCAGAGAACACCTGCTGCAGTGTCATCTCGCCGAGGTCACACGTTGTCACTGTTCATTTATAACACTGCCCCCTTCGTAGATCTGTTCGTCCTCTGGAACAACACCTGAGGGCACGTCACATCCTGTCTTTGTTTACACACATAGATTCCAGAGAACACTCGGTGCTGTGTCATCTCGCCGGGGTCACACATAGTGACCTCTACCTGTCACTGTTCATTCGTAACAATATGTTCCAGAAGCTTAAAATTGGTACCAGTAAAATCTGCTCATGTGAAGTGTCACCAGAGAATGCTGACCACTTCCTCCAAAACTGATCTGTTTACCATGACTAGATTCTGTAACAGACTAGATTCTAGAACAGACTAGATTCTAGAACAGACAAGATTCTAGAACAGACTAGATTCTAAAACAGACTAGATTCTAGAACAGATTAGATTCTAGAACAGATTAGGTTCTAAACAGACTAGATTCTGTAACAGACTAGATTCTAGAAATGACTAGATTCTAGAATAGACTAAATTCTGCAAAAGACTAATTACCGAATTGAATTGATTCTTCTTCAGCATCTATATAGGTTTTTTCACCGCTCAGCTGTAAAGTCTTTAGTAGTCTGTGCCAAGGAAAAATGGCGTTTCCTTTTAGTTGTTCCCACTGCTATACAGACTTTTAGTTCAACTGGTTTTGTTGTGGTCGGTCTGCGACAAAATAAATCTGGGCATTCAATGAGGGTATAAATGACAGTTATGAATGACAGTTTCGTAAAGATAGAACCAGTGTCTGTAGTGATTGGGGATATATTGGCTTGTCTCTAATTATCTGAAAATTTAATGACATGCATCCTTGGCTGTTAAACAAGGCGTAGTCAACCGTAGTGTACCGATAACTGAGTAGTTTATTAAAATTAATGCTGCTTTCAGGTTATTGATAGAGTTATCTAATCTTTGCTTGTATTTTTACGTATATCTAATCTAGATTGAATCTAGACTCTCGATCTAAAAATAGACTTTCTAAACCAGAGGAATAGGTAGATCTAGATCTAGTACTTAATGTCTACATAATGAAAGTAAAAATAAGTAATTATCATTGATACAATTGTAACTTTAGCTCAGTGGTCGATTTCCTTTTTTTTAAAAAAAAAAAAAAAAAAAAAAAAAAAAAAAAACATTGTTGCTATTACAATTTTTAAATTTTTTTTCCATTTTAAAATTTTATTTCAAGTTTTATAATGAGTTACTGTCTTTTTTTTTAAAACGTAATTTTAATTTTTTTTTCTTGCTCAGTACTAATTATTTATAGACTTTGTACACACATTTGTTTCTTACACATTCTGCGAACATCCTCGCGTGTTGTTGCAGGCGCGTGCGGAGGCAATGATGCGTGACACAGTGTTCTCGTGCCTCATTAAAACCCTGTTTCCGGTGGCTGCAACCTGGTGGAGCGCTGCTAGGGGAAGGCACCCTGGCGTGGAGGCCAGTGACCGGGTGAATATTTCTTAATGAAACCTCCGAGACACATCATTGGGTGTGTATGTGGGTTTTTTTTATGTCTAAATGTGTGTTTGGGTGGATTCCCCCGAAAAAGCCATTGCCCAGATAGATATGAAAATGCCAGATATGGGTTGTTAATCCTACCAGTGTATAACGGAAGTGTAGGTATTGGGGGGGGGGGGGGGGGGAGGACGTCGTTTCCAAATGTAAAAAAAAAATGTGGGAATAGTCTGAGATTAAAGATACACACCTATAAACCTTTGTCATTGAGGCTACCCCTTCTGTGAACAGAAAATCTGAGACCATTAATATAGACCGAAAATTGTGAAACTAGAAAGTATAGCGTCCAAGAGTCCCTAAAGACTAAAACTAAGACAAAGACGAAGACTGAGACTGAGACTAAGACTGAGACTAAGACTGAGACTAAGACTGAGACTAAGACTGAGACTAAGACTGAGACTAAGACTGAGACTAAGACTGAGACTAAGACTGAGACTAAGACTGAGACTAAGACTGAGACTAAGACTGAGACTAAGACTGAGACTAAGACTGAGACTAAGACTGAGACTAAGACTGAGACTAAGACTGAGACTAAGACTGAGACTAAGACTGAGACTAAGACTAAGATTAAGACTGCTTTATTGATCCTTACGGAAATTTGTTGTGATTACAAGGACTCTTTTCTCAAATAAAGACAACACCACAGAAACATTCGCACAAATAGAACAGGAAAACATAAGATTTCATGCTAAATATTGTGACGCCAATTTAATCACAGGTAAATACAAATACAAGGGCAAAGTGTCTGAGGTTGACACGTCTCTGACAAATTTACTTTTTGAACTATAACTATTGATACAGCTTCGAACTGTGAGGGGAAAAAAATCTTTAAAAGATTGTTTTTTTCTTTTGTCTATTAGCTATGAAAGTAAGCTGAGGAAAGTGAAAGCCGATTGGTCGATGTTCTGGCCACGTGACACCTTCGTTAACTGTCGGCCCTAGAAACCAACAAGATACACATAATCGTCATCATAAAGCGCAAAGTACGAAAGAGTGCCTATAACCTATTATATAAATCACAATGTAAGGAGGGTGCATGTATATATGTCCCGAACAAACAAAAAATTTTGAACAATCTTGATAAAATTTGATGAACAACTGTATACAGTTCACTTTTAAAGACTATCATATTCCCGCGATTAGCTGACATATGTGACACAGGCTAGTAATACAGTTTACCGTTCTATGTCCATGGACAAGGGACAGTATTGGTATGAACTTTGCACGCAAATATGACCCGTGTTATGGTCATGTGATGAGAAGCCTTCGTGGACCAGAGACAGAGTGTGTAAGGCAGTTAAGTACAGGACTCGAGGAGACCAGGACTGTTAGTAGGCCATGAGGTCAGTCCGGTCGGAGTCGGAGTCCTCGTATGAAGCAGTGCGTGTCCAGGAAGAGACAGAGTTTAGTACGGTGATTTTCACTGTAGCATTTTTAGTAGTTGATTGTGTTGTCTAGTATTTATTCACTCATTATTAAAGTACCAGATTATTTTGGAACTCTTGTTGTCAAGTTCTTGAATTGTCGTGTGTTGAGCAGTTGTTTACAGAACGCCTGATTAGGAGAGAGAGAGAAAATCTTAGCAATATTTGGCTCGCTAGTTTTCAGTGCACTGACATTAGCAGGCAGGTCAAGGGGAAGACAAGATTGCATGGTGGGATACCTTAGTGTCGGAGTTGCTGGAACGTGCGGGATCACTTGACCTAGCGACCTTTTTGGTCAGGCGTGTTTGGCTAGTAAACTGTGATGTCCCTCCCCCTTTTTGTTTTCAGCCTTCTACCAGTATCTTGACCCGAACCCATGCAGGGTCCGGCCAGGCCAACACTAACCCATGAAGTTTGAGCAGTACTCCTACCGCTTCCTATTAGCACCATACAGAAATTGTTCTATTCTTGATGTACTTTAAATAGTTCAGAATATTTTTTAGGGGGACGGGTTTATGCCTCTGTAATGGGTTTCGTGCGTCTTTTTAATATTCATCCAATTATAATTGAAAAGATTGATATAGTCTTTTTTTTTATTTATTTTGGAAACCTCAGAATTTGCGCTTTTCAATTTTAGCTTTGTCATCATATGAATCCTTGGGCCTCCTTAAGACGACAATATAGTTGTCACAGAAATTGTTTAAATGCATATTGATCTTTTTCGACCAATGAGGATTAACAAAGTTATTAATTTTTTTATTTTTTTTTAAAGGAAACCTCAGAATTTGCGCTATTCAATTTTAGCTTTATCATCATAGGAATCCTTGGGACTCTTTTCTTTTCCTCTTTTTTGGGCTTAATGTGCCACTTGTATGGGCCATCTTGCCTCATTTGTGGACTTTTATTTTTTTTTTCCAATATGTTTATATTTTCAACAACTATCGTATGAGCCTACAACTCTTAATAAATTAAAAACTTTTATTAAATTATATTAATATCAAAATAGATTTTAATTACCTGAATATTTTTTGAGCATTCATTTTTATTCTTATTTTTTTAACTTATACATTACCGACGTTACTTAAAAAGTGATCATAGTTACGTCCTACGCATTTCATGTGTGAATCTAGTCATACATCAGCAACGGTATTCTAATAAATTCTTATAAACCGTATAGATCTAATGACCTTTATACACTTTTCAGCTTTGTGGAATGAAATCTTAAAAGCACTTTTCCTTTAGTTATGTTTTCATTTACATGGCAACAGTGCTCATTCAACAGGTCGTCCCAATCGGCCTCTTTTCAATTTTCTTGCGTGTTTCTTTGGCGTCCTTTATGTCTCCACCCCATTTCTTCATATTGCCTCTCTTCTTTTTCTCTCTTGCTGAATATCCTTTTTAATTTACTGTTAATAAACAAAGCGTCAACAAAGAGCGGATTATTGTGATTAATGTGATCATTGTGATTAATGTGATTAAACTGAGAATACTCAATGTCAATATAAGCTTGATTGAAATTAAAACTCCAAGCAAAGAAAATGAAAATTAATCAGAACGAGGGGAAGATAACTCCGTGTCAAAAAATCATACGTATTAAAAGTATAATTATTTTATTTTGTAAATTTAACTTCTAATAAAGGTAGCTCGACTGACATAATTTATCAACGCTCAATTAAGAATAACGGAGCCCTATATATTTAGCCATATCTATGAATACTAAAGGTTAAATTTCCCTTGTTAGTATAAAAATAAAATAATTAATTACCAGTAATTAACTGACTAATCGGTTAGTTTTTGTTTTTTTTATTGATTTATGTCCTGTCTGTAGAACTGAATAACTGTCCGAATTTAAGAAATAATGTGTACAAACTTTTTTTTACCAGACAGACTGAGCTGGTCTAAGTTTTGTAACAAACAATCTACACGACAGTAAGCAGGTGCCGTGGTGATGGACAAGACGCCTGGACGCTTGGAAGACACTCACCGAGAACAGAGGGAAGTCTGGTGGAAGCTGCTTGGTGCTTTATTCCCCAGAAGTGACCATGCGCTGAGAGTTACAGAGCTTATTATGAATTTTTTAAAATTAATTAAATAAAGGTAATGACGAAACTACGATAATGAAGTAATAAAGGTAATGAATAAGCAAAGGTAATAAAGAAAAAGGTAATGAAGTAGTATAGGTAATGAAGAAATAGAGGTAATGAAGAAATGAAAGTAGTGAATAAACAAAGGTAATGATGAAACAAAGGTAATGAAAAAACAAAATATGAAATAATGGTACAAAATATTTCTATAAGAATTATTTTTTTTTTGCTTTAAACCTGGGAACGCAAGGCTCCGCCAATGTTAGAGCCGGCCTCTGCAAGACTTTTTACGATTGAAACATGTACGTGAGAAGCAGGTCGTAAATGAATGACGTAAGGCCGATCCCGAAATGCCTTGCTATAAAATAAATCTAAGAATAAACCATGGCAAGGGAGAGAATTTGTGAGACGTCAAGGAAATAAATCCTGCAGAAAAATAAATCAAATGAAGAGGAGAAGCGTGTCGGGCAGAGGAGGGTAAGGGGGGGCGGCGGGGCAGAAAAAAAAAAACAGTATCCATGTTTTCTAGCATTGAACCAGAGGGTATTTGTAGCATTGTTAATGAATGCCGTTGGCTGTACCCGAGCAGAAGTATACACCTGTATGTTTTGAAGTGCCAGTGTTAAGTGTCTCACTAAGGGCGGTCTTGTCGGACAGGTGCTTGACCTGGGGATGATATGCACGAGTACCGCTTGCACTTGAAGGAAACAGCGAAAAGTTAAAACGTTGGAGCAGTTTGTAAATTATGTTTTACTTTATTATTTTGTTGCCATGGAGACGATCTGAAGACGAACAGAAGTAATATATTTATTTTTAACCCATTCCTTCTTTATGTTGACACATTATAGTCAACTAAACATTCCAACGTGTTTGTATACGGCACATAAGAGTTAAAAAAGAAAGCGATTCTTGACTTGAATTTTCAATTCACTTTTTTTCATATGATTAAGAATAAAGAGGGACAAAAATGCCACTATGTGGATAAAACCCACGACATTCGTTTTATAAGCATGACGCTATCAACAAGTTAAAAGGCCATGTAATAGTTACCTCTAACAGGGGCAAATTTGAGCAAATGGTGCCTAAACCTGTAGGCTTCGGGCAGTAGAGGCGCGTTAGTCTTGGTTGGCTACCCATTTAGGAGAAGTAAAAGCCTAAACCCCAGCTGCCTTGCGGCTATACTCAAACACTGGAAAGGCTTCGGGAAACATCCCTGAGGAAAAATCAGGAGCTGGTGAGCCTTATGCAATTAGGTAGAGCCATGTTTGTCTAATAGATGCTTAACGGCTGACTGTGTCGACTCTATTGAAGTTGTTGGTGAACGGATGCTGCGAGGTGGGGGAGGGGCTAGCTAGGGCTTGTGACCTTTGACCACTGGGGTGGTAATTTGCATACGGGCGAAATGACTATGGATCAGAAGAATGTTTTTTTTGGACATTCCGATGGTCTAGAGGTTAAGTTCGCTTAGGGCGTTATCGCTAGGCGGTGGTGTCGAATCCAGAGTCACAGATTCGAGCCTCGGTCGGCGCATTCCTTTATTTTCGTAGCATTTTAATTCACTCTTAAAAACTTGGTCCCTGGTGCTGCTATTTATTTATGTCTAATATATGTATGTATCACATTTGTTTCAGCACCTAGCTTCAACTCCATATTTTTGATCCCAAACTGCATGGAATGTTTCCCGTTTCTTTGTTCGCATCAGCTGCTTGGAGAGAAGGGAACAGCCGTGTGGGCGACATCGCTCCAACCATATATAATGCCCAGACTTTCATCTATCTTGTTCTAAGAAATGAATGATAGTCGTAATGGTCGTAATGAGGCCGAAAACAATAGAAAGTTAAACATGAATATATAGACTAGATCTGAATTGGTCTATTTACCGGAAATATACGAAATACAAGACATAAATAACAATTGATTGAACAATAGACCACTTCGGTGGCCGATTTCGAGTTTGTGTTTCCACACAAACTGTCTTTGTAACCTTGTTCATATTATGTTCACTAAGACTCAGACGACGACCTAAAAGGGGGACTAATTCAGCTTATACCACCACCTTAATCAAGTTCAAATTCTTTCCCTTGTTTGAGATACCAAGCAAAATATATAATTACAAATAGTGAATTAACTAATTGGTTATTTCTTTTTTTTAATTTATTCTTGTATTGTCAAGTAAAAGAAATAATTGTGCAAAATTTGAGCTTATTCCGAGATTGGGTGTGTGAGAAATAATGTGTACAAACGTTTTACCAGACAGACAAAAAGACAGAGTAAATTGATAAAAGCTTTGTAAATTTGGCAGCCAAATACGAGATATCATATACATTGAAAGTAAAAATTTGTAAAATTGCTGTAAAAAGTATTAAATCTTTCTTAAAGGTGAATCAAATGCGTTGTCATTAAACACGAGCTCATGTGCGAAATTTTAGATCGACAGGATAATGAAAATATTTTTTTTTTTTTTAATTTCACAAACTTTTATTTAATAGTTTGAATTTAGAAACAAAGCTCTTTTACGAATTACGGAAAAAAGATTATTTACTACCATTGTTAA
Organism: Biomphalaria pfeifferi; assembly: GCA_030265305.1. Lineage (NCBI taxonomy): Eukaryota > Metazoa > Mollusca > Gastropoda > Planorbidae > Biomphalaria > Biomphalaria pfeifferi. The sequence continues at coordinate 2,553,853 of JASAOG010000103.1, read as the reverse complement.
ATTAAGACCTCTTTGGCGAGGTTTACTTTATCTTTTTTTTTTCTTTAGCATCCTAGAGACGATTTCTTTAGGAGATTATATAATAATTTGAATGCCAAAAAAATTTTGGTTTAGAAGTAACTCTAGAAGAAATTTTTATGATTGCGTTATAGTTTTTGACCTATAAAATAATAAACAACTTTTATTAAATATTGTTAACGAAGATAAATTAATTATGAATTAGCTTCAAAATAAATGTTTACGCTTGCGTTATCGTCAACAACTTTAAAAAAAAAAGAATAGACAAAAAATTATTTCATCACATTTCAACTTCCCTTGAGGATGTCAGGATAGAGATGATCAAATCTAATTAAATACACATTCATAATTAAGTGAAACACAGAAAAGAGAAACTATATCTTAGTTACAACAATCGTATCCCTCTCAGCCCCTACGCGCTAGAGCGCACGCTGCCCTACATCCTTTGCTTAGGTTGATTTCACGTTCTTGTTACGGTTAAATAAGACTATTGCAACAGGTAACACATATGGGTATTTTTTTAAAACCATGTTCGGATTATGGGATCTGGGGACGCATGAGAGCCTCTGGGAGCCCCCCGGGGTGCTTCAGGAAGCTCGTTTTGATTACAGTGTAGATCTCATCAAGCAAACATGCCATCGTTCGCAGTGACAGGATGACAAGTACATAGGTGGCGTACGGGGTGGGGAGCTGGGGGGAAATTTATGTTAGATAATGGTTTCAGAGAATTTGTATAAGGAGAGAGAAGGAGAGAGAGAGATGGACAGAAAAAGAGAGCGAGCGAGAGAAAGAGAGAGAAAAACAGAGAGTGAAATAGATAGAGAGAGAGATGGACAGAGAAAAAGAGAGAGACGGAGAGAGGAAGACAGAGAAAGAGAGAGCTGGGAGAGAAAGAGAGAGAGAAAAAAAAGAGAGGGAAAGAGAGAGTGAAAGAGAGAGTGAAAGGAAGAGAAAGAGACAGATATAAAAAGATAGGTAAAGCGAAATAGAAAGAGAGTGATAGATAGAAAGAGACGGAAAGAGAGAAAAAGTGAAACAAAAGGGAGATATATTGTAAGAGAAAGGCAGGAGGGGGGGGGAGAGACAGGAGAAAGTAAAAACGGGAAACAGAGGTGCAGTTTATCAACAAAGTGCTAGATCTATAGCCTTCACTTTGTTTATGTGTTTCTACGCTACAATTCACCCCAAGCAACAATGTTCCCATGATCCCTGGAAATAAAACGGGTAAGCTGAGCCTAAACCGGAAATGACGTAACTTCAACTTACGCAGCACATTTCTCCTTCCGGTTCCATTTAACCTTTTATAACATTTAGTAACGCAGCGTCTTTTAATTCCAAGACGATTCCAAGAGGCCATATGCTAGGATTGGAACCCACGAGCTTCTGTTACAAATCTAGTGTTCTACCCCTGAACCACTGTGGCTATCTGTGTTGTAATGAAAGAAATTTACGCGTGATAAGTCTTTAGGTCATGTGCACATAATACGCGCGATTGAACATGCTTCAGATGCCCATTATATACACATGCATTTCGCCCAAAGATGCGTCATTGAGAGTGAACGAAATAAAGAAATGAAAGACAAGGGACTACTATTACAATGTAAACACAAATATGTATTTAGTTTTAGATTTTATGAACTTGTTGAACGTATGATTTAAGAAAACAAAAAATATATTCTTTAATTTCACGCACTTTAAATTCGAAACAAAATATTTCACTTCTGGTAAACTTTCGAATTATTCCCCCTTCACGTCTGCCGAAAAGAAAAAAAAAAAATGAGGTGTCGCGATAACGAGGCTGCGTCAGGGGGAAGTAAGTAATGATGGCAACTGGCAATACAATGGATAACTTTAATTGTTCTTCGACCTCCTTCACTCATGGTTGTCTTTAACTTCTTGAAGTTATCTTTAATGCGGCCCTTGCCGTCTGTTTCTAATGTGGTCAGAAAAACGCACAGGAGGATGAGTCATTGTGACACCCCGTGGAAACATCCTTGAGAGCAGGCGGAGAGGCTAACTGGGACAGTTCACTAGAGTGTGTACTCATACAATTACTAATTTTGGTTTAGTAGACCAATGAAGGATTTAATAGTTTCTTCATAATCCGAATAGAATAGGTATTTTTATTCTGGTACGGTTTTGGTTTCATATGCTTGTTTAAAGTTGCCAGATAATTGTGATCGTAAAGGCACATTATTTTGGCCACTTTTATTTGTTATTGTTTAATTTAAATACTTTATTAGTATACTTTTCTATTAAAAATTTGGGGATTGTAATAATTTTATCTTATTTTATCTTATCTTATATCATACAGACGTTACTTCAAAAAAAGATGATTACGGCCTACGCGTCATACATTTAGTCATGCATATTAACCAATGACCTAAATTCTGACAAGTCACTGGTTTTCCTGGCTAGCTCAGTCTGACATGCAAAAGAAAAGAAGGGAGGTAAATCATTCTAATCCTGCAAATATCTAATATATAAAGCAGAAAGAAAGGCGTATGTATGTATGTAAGTCCCGAATAAAAAATCAACACCTTTTTGACCATACTTGATAATACCTGACATAAATGTTTCTTGGATCATGTCGGGGACCATTTAGTAGGCCTATAAATTGTTTCAAATGAACAGTGATAGGTAGAGGTCAACGTATGACCCCGGCGAGATGACACAGCAGCGAGCGTTCTCTGGAATCTACGCGTACAAACAAAGACAGGATGTGACGTGTCCTCACGTGTTGTTCCAGGGGACGAACAGATCTAAGTAGGGGGACAGTTACTAATGAACAGTGACAGATAGAGGTCACTACGTGTGACCCCGACTTGATGACACTGCAGCGAGTGTTCTCTGGAATCTACATGTATAAATAAAGACAGGATGTGACGTTTCCTCACGTGTTATTCCAGAAGATACTAGCAGTGTTTGTGCAACTTTGAAGAAGCGATTAGGGACTCTATATAAACCAGAAAGTTAATGTGAAAGTCAGTCGTGAGTGAGTCGTCGGTACTGTTGTCTACTGTGCGAGACAGTAGAAGAGAGATGTGTACGACTCGATGCAAGTTAACTAGGGTAGAGTTAACTGGAGTGGACTACTGTCGTTAAAGTCTATACAGCGAACTACAGTGGACTTGAGCCGTTACAGTCGATGTAAGACGTGTGCGGCTCTGATTCGGTAGACTTGAGTACAACTTGGTTCAGCTTTGGGAGACCTGGAGCGACACTGGGAAGTGTGTCGTTGGTCTGTTCTGTGGAATACGGCTCGATGCAAGTTGAGAAGAGATGAACAGAAACAAGTGAAGAGATGAATTGCAACTAAGCATAGCTAACTGAAAGCTGAAAGATATTGTACAGTCTTTTACGCTACATGTTACTGTAAAAAATTATTTGTGTGCCTACTAGTACATTTAGCCGGAAGATTTAGAAATACGTAACAATATTAATGTCCCTGACATAGCCGTAGACGTGTGCGGATAGGCTAAAAGTACCTAATTGCATCTCTATTACAACGAAACTTTTTTTTGGTAAATAGGGTACACCAGTTTTTGCATAATTTTATATTTTATATGAATATGTCAGCTAAACGGATAAAGCTGTTTTCACACTGTGAAGGGAACGCTCTCCAGGCTAGACATTGATATAAATTCAATCCAGTAGATCAGTCATACCAAAACTAAGGCCCGCGGGCCGCTGGTCATATCCGACTAGTGCTAAATATAACAGCGGTGCAGGGATTTCGGAAGTGAGATTTATCAAACATAGCGACAAACAAAACAGTGGATGATTGAATGTTATACTTGTAAAACTAAAGAGAGTGGTTTGTCTGTCTACGTTGGGCATTTTAAACTAGTACGCTCTGACAATAAATAACTGCCCTATAATTGCCCAAGGCTTGCCAAGTTTAGGGCAATATTGTTAAAGGAATGGGGAACGTGAGAAAAGGGAAGTAGGGGGCATCTATCTTGCGTGTAATCTTACTAGTAATCTAAGAAGTCAAACTAGCGCCCCGCGCATACGCCTCGCCCCGTTTGGCGTAACACTGTCACCCTTCATGTAAATGTCAAACGGCCTTTGTATTCGTTGAAATGGGTAGCATAAAAATGCAAAAGTTACGCCCTTGTGTATTTTTCTCTTTGCCAAAGCCTTATAAAATTACTGCAAGCGGTGATCAGAGGCGTCGTAATAGAGGAAAGCAGGAACAGGAAACTAGACAATGAAAACTCAAACAAATGTGAGAGCTTCCGGCGCTAAATAAAAGGAGACCCGCCTGTCAAGAGGTGAAAGAGGCTGGAAACAGAAATGCACAACATCAGTGATGTCCAAACAACTGCCCGCAGGCGATTTCTGGTCATATACGGCTCGTATGAGGCCTCCTCGAAACATCTGCCCACAGTGGACAACGAAGTCTTACAGGCTTTTGGTCTATTGGCATGGAAGAATTTCTTTCAATGCTCTAAACCAGGGGTTCTCAACCTGTGGGTCGCGACTCCCTTGGGGGTCGATTGACGATTTGCCAGTCTCTAGACCGTGACATGCATAGCGAAAGGTTTTCAGGCTTTTAAGCCTAAACAGATTGAGCGGCTATGCAAAGCGTGTACTTTACTTGGGGTTATTATCCCTGAATAGGGATAAAGTGCTGGGCTGGCAGACAACGCCCTAATAAGAATACTATTAACAAGTTACCTAACTAACTGTCACCTTCTTTACCGTATAGCCCAGCGGTTCTCAACCTTTTATGCTCGGCGACCCCTTTTTTACAATCCCCCACTCTTCTGCGACCCCCCCCCCCCACACACACACACAGACACACATACAGCTATAGAAGAATAGACAATAGCAATACATATTTTAGACGGTCTTTAGCGACCCCTGACAAATCGTCAATCGACCCCCAAGAGGGTCGCAACCAATAGGTTGAGAAACCATGGTATAGCTCATCGCTTTCTATAGGCTTCTGAGCAGCAAAACGACCAACCACTTTGAGTTTCCCATCTAATGTCAGCCATGCGATTGGAGGACTCAGGGACGCCATATTTTAAATCGCAAAATAGAAATTCTAGTCTTAACAAGGATTCAAACTCCAGACCCCCTCGGTTTTGTATCCAAGCGTTTTATCACACAACCACTTATCCTCCACTACTCCAAGAAAGAAGAGAAAGTTTGCGGGGTAAAGGCAACCAACCTTAGGTATATCAACGTTCTAGTAGTGTCTCTAACTTTCCCTAAGGAATCTCTTATTCTGAAATCATGCAAGCACCATTAAACATGACTACACCCCCATTTAGCATATAGACTCAGCTGCTCTACAAAGAAACCCTAAATCTCAATTACATTTGCACTAGATGTCCGGCCTATGTAGTTCTAAAATCTCTACAAATCCTTCACTTAAAAATAAACGCCGAGAAAGACCAAAAAAAAAAAGTGTTTTGGAATCACTGCACTGAGCCAACTCAAAATCAAGGGAATGCATTCTAAGAAAGTATTGGGACAAGATTTACTTCCCCTTTTAACGCTCTCCCAAGGTTTTAATTTTTTTCAATTCTCCTTCTATCGCCTGCAAATCTGCATCAGTTAGTTTTGGATCACTTCACAAAGAAAACATCACATTTTTTTCCCTGTCATTACCATAACCTCTTTTTTCTCCAGGGCTAGATAGACAAGACAAATTCACTCCAGCTCTGAATGTTTAAATTTAACTAAACAAGATCTCGATTGGAAAACGAAACAAAAGGAAGAGGAACTCATTTACAAGAGAGACAGAGAATTCAGCAGCAGAAGTCCAATTATAAGTTTTTAATTTTACACAAATTTAATGGAAGAATAATTGAAGAAAAAAAATGAAAGTACTGTAACTGATTGGTAGAAAAAAAAAAACAGTCCGGGGGAAAAAAATCTCGTAGATTTCATAGTTGCAAGTGAAATTTTTGTTATATTTTTTGTTCCACGAACTATTGGGATAATAAACTAGCAAGCCACCACCAGATTTAACCCTCTCTAAAAAAAAATTTGCAAAATGTTCAATGTGTGAAGTGCTCCGTTAGAGACTAAGTTTGGGAGACACTGCTCTGTGCCAATATTTCATACACTATACGGGCCATTACAAATTAGATTCTGTGAGCTATTTTCAAATCGATTTAGAAGGTATCAAAAAATCAACTATAAGATCTCATCTTCTTTCTCAAATCGAAAGTGGTTACATTTTTTTATATTTATATATTTGTAAAAAAAAAAAAAAAAAGCCAATAAACAGTGTCACTTCCGTTTATTTGAAGAGTCATAAGTTGGGTTCGTTTAATTCTTTTTTCAGTAATCTCAATCATTTTTTAAAAAATAGGGATGGGGAAACAGGAAATCTGGACCTTCAGCCGTATATATATATATATATATATATATATATATATCTTGAGTAGTAACAAACAGTTGGTATTGGGAGTTTAGTTGTAGAACAAGAGTTGCTATATGGTGTGCAAACCACGTGCACCTTTCTGGCATGGCTGCGAGATGAAGACACACACACACCGTGTAACACCACACTGGGTACACACACGCACACTGGGTACACACGCACACAGGGTACACACACGCACACTGGGTTCACACACACACTACACACCTGACATTAAACATACTCACACATGATTGCCCTTACACACGGAAGGTACACGGCTGAGGAGGGGCTGCAGGTGGACTCGATTCGAACAGTAATTAACAGACAATTAACCTTGTGAGTAAACGCAAATAAGAAAGAGTAAAGGGGGGGGGTGAGAGAGATGGATTCCACAGACGGTGTAAACCTACGTCTATAGAAAAAAATATCCATACACAATTCAGAAAGACCGCATATTCGTCTGCACCGTATCGAGTTTATCCCTGGCTGTGTTTTTCTTTACAAACACATAGTAAAAGTAAAAAAAAAAATAAAGTTCCCCTTTCAGACCTTGAGATCTATGTGGTGAGCTTTAGAAACAAATAAACTCTTAAAAAATAACATTTAGAACAAACGAAAGGGTCAAATCACAAAGCCACAGTTGCAAAACATCAAAATCTTGAAAGAAAATTACGCATTTCATTTACCTAAATATAATGGTCCACACCCATTCGGGAATTCCCAAATCTAAGAGCCTCTTGGAGTTCCTGCGTATTGTTGTATAGAATTTTGAATTGCCAATACCTGCAGCAATTAGTTTTATCAAACAATCAAACGAGGTACAATGCAATCCACTACTCCACATCAACGATGTATGGAGCTACAACCATCCAATTATAAGCCGACACCGACAACATCTTCATCAGATTAAAGCAAAGTATAACAAAAAATCAAAAGAAAATCTTTACAGAAAGCGGTGCAGACTTGACAGAGATGGGAAAGGGGGGTGCTGACTTGACATAGACTGTGGGAGGGGGGTGGTGCAGACTTGATGGCACTCCCTGTCACAAAGGGGTCTACTAGAAACAATATCAAGATGATCGGAGCGCTACGTTATGCGCCGCGCACCAGTCGCACCCTTTTAAGCATGTTTCCAATTAAATACAGTGTCGAAGATAATGAAATGTAATACTGCATGGAAGGAGAGTATGTGTGAGAGTGTGTGTGTGAGTGTGTGTGAGTGGTGGATTGTAGTATGACATGTTATTAAAACTAGGTCTAGCATGCTTACGTGTGCTCATTACTTTAGTCTAGATTTAGGTGGTCCAATATCCGACCAGCGATTCTCAATCACGGGTGCGCGTACTCTTGTAAGTACTCAGCACGCATGCAAGGGGCTTTGAAGACCAGGGCTCAGGTTGTCAACGTGGTGAAAACATCCATAAAAACATCCATGAAAACACACGAAAACATCCATGAAAACATTTTTGAAAACATCAATGAAAACATCCATGAAAACAGATGGATAAACAAGTTTGGATAAACACTCCAACATCCAGTGGGCTTCCACAGTACAGAGTACTTTTCGCTCTGTCATATTCACACTTCTTCATGCAGATTGCGGTACTCCCACGACTTAGAATGGGTGATGAAACAAGAGCCATTTTAAGTCTCTCAAAGGCCTCTTGACATTCCGTTGTCCAAATAAACGGCCGCTTCGGTTCTGTCAATTGATGAAGGGCTCTACACAGGCTAGAGAAATTAGGCACGAAACGTCTGTAATACGTGCAGAGTCCAAGAAAGCTTCTTAACTCATGGATATTAGCGGGGATCGGCCATCCATTTACGGCTTCAACTTTATCCTTACACTGACCAGTTTGTTCGAATCCGTCAGACCTGCGATCTTTTTAGTTCTTGGGACAGGGAGGGGCTTAGACGAAAATGTTACTTTTTTTCTCGAGTTGGTTGTCCTAATGCTTTTAAATCTATCTATATATAACTGTACCATAGCGCATGACTAGGCCACCACTAAGCCCAACAGCTACTGTAAGAATGAAGTGATGGAGTTGGTCAAATCTAGTTTCCCTTTTAGTATTGTTGAGGGAAGTCACGTATGGCTAGTGATGGGAACTAAACTAAATTTTTTTAGTTAAACTAAAACTAAGTTTGAACTAAAAAAAAAAAAAGTAATTAAACTTTTAGTTAATCTGAAATTGAAAAAATTAGTTAAACTAAACTAAGAAACTTTAGTTAAACTTTTACTAACTATTTTGACCTTTTTTAAGGACGAAACAGCCAAACATGAAAAATATAAAGCACAACCTATCTCTTTAGCAAAATGTAATAAACATTTATTTGTGCACATGAAAAAAGATTTAAATGTCTATATGGGATAGATTCAGATCTTAATAGAATCACTAGAATGATACTATTATTGAAAGAAATTAGAAGTAATTGTCCAAGTTGTAATATATAAGTTACCTTTAGAAGTAATGATAAAACTGCATGTTGAATCTAACTAACTCTAGATTCTAGAATATTCTGGATCTAATATCTTCTACAAACGAAATGATCAAAAATATAATCTGGATCTAGAATTAGATCTAGCTACTAGGCCTCGATCTAGATCAAATAATTAATATTTTAATCTAAAAATAATGTAAGAAATACTAGTTACTACTACTACTACTAGATCTAAAATCTAGATAGAGTCTAGTAGATGGGTATTTAGATCTATATACTCTAGTAGATAATACTAGATAGATCTAATAGATCTAGATAGTAGATATAAGTATAATTATAATATAAGTAGATGTAGATCTAGTCTAGATTTAGTTAATTTAGTATTAGATCTAGTATAGTGACGACTATTATTAGTATCATAGATCTATCATCTATGCATCTTAGGACACTTAGTATAATAAGTAATCTAGATATATCTAGACTCTAATGCTAGAATAGTAGAATCTCTAAACTAATAGATCTAGTCTAATAAAGTAAAGTAATATAGATTTCAATTAATAGATCTATATTATATTGACTTATAATTTTAAATTTACATCTAGATCTAAGACTAAGACTACTAAGAGTTAGACTCTACTTAAGACTAAGAGACTGAAATAATTAAATATAGACTATTATGACTTTAGATCTAATAGTAGTAATAGACTAATATTAATAGACTAGACGTCACTAGACTCTAACTCTAGATCTATCTAGTAAAAAGTTTTAAAATAAAAAGAGTCAACATTTCTTTTAGATCTATAGTAAAGCAAAATTCTTTGCCTGCAGCTATACAGGAACACACTGGTGTTTAATAAAAACTTGCTAGAAATATTATGAACACGTTTATTTTTCTCGCCTTTCAAATACCTTGAATTGGCGGGAATAGCGACCATTATAGGGTAAAGGTCAAAAGGCTTTCTAGTGACCTGTGCATCCTCTAGTTTATTCTCCTCTTTATTATCCATTATATATATTCTCCAAATTACATTGATCTAAATATTTATTGGTATGTATGTTAAAAAAGTTTGTAAAATTTGTAATTAAACTTTTTAGTTTGTAACTAAAAAAAATAATTAAACTAGGATTTTAACTAAACTTTTTTAAAAATTAAACTTTGGCCTTAACTAATTTTTTTTAAAAGTTTGCAACTTTTTAGTTAACTTTTGCCCATCACTACGTATGGCTAACCTAAAAACAAAAATATCAAAGAACCCCGTTTTTTTTTTTTGGAGATGTCAAGAATTTACTGTCTAATATATTAAATATAATTGTTTCTAAGCATTTAAATAAAAAATGGTAAAATGTTTACTATTTTAACTTTTCACGCAGAATTCAAATATGTCAATAACTGAAATTTGAAAAACCATCGGAGTTTCCCTTTAAGGAGTGTTGTCGTCTCACTATATGGATGTGATTACATGGTAGGAGGGGGCCTTCTGTCAAAATTCACACTTCTTCATGCAGATTGCGGTACTCCCACGACTTAGTGGCGGTACAGTGTAGGAATACAAAGGAAGACCACACTGCGCAGGAGGAATCGGTCTTTTCTTAAGGAGCCTTGTCCTCACATTATATGGATGTGATGACATGGTAGAAGGGGGGCCTTCGGTAAAAGCCAATCTCTTATTTCTGGTTAATGAGTAAAATCCATCCTTTTGGTCAAGATTCCTAAGGGCTTTTGGCTCGACTCGCAAGCACTAAAGAAGTTCTTAAGAAGATAAACTAGAACCGCTTGTATAGTTGAAGGGTAAAAGAGCGAGAGGAGCACTTGATTAGTTCTTTAGGTACATTAGAAATGAAAGGTTTGAGAATAACTGTATTTGACAAATCAATAGCATGCGTCGTGACATTGGATGAGTGATTTGGGGCGGTCCGCCCTTCATTAATAGTTCTGAGATCGGCATGTTGATATGTCTGTAAAAAGTTATAAAAACATGTACTTTTCTGTCTGTTGCTCTATCATTTGCATCAATCTATCCAGGTCTCTGCAAATAAACTATACCCAAATCCCTTTTTTTTCTCTATATATTTACAGGCAGTATACTTAGGGCTACATATGAAGGTCGTTAACCTGTTAACCCAATCATTGGTCACGTTACCAGCAAATGTCTAAGAATCATTTGCAGAAGTACTGACACTTATTGGGTTATTTTTTTCCTCGCTCGCATAAGTAAGATTGCATCTAATGCGCGCCGAGTTGCGCCAGATAATCAGCAGCAGACGACGTGTTTACCCGCGAAATGTTTCCCTCGTTACAAGATGTCACCCGCGACTTGCCAGAAATGTGCTCATATTTTCATTTCCTGATGACGGGCTGAATTTCTGCAACGCGCAGCCTAAGTGAAGGCAGTTAAGCGTTTTTGTCTGTTTTTATTTTTTCCCCCTTGTTAATGTTTAGCTGCTCGCGTTGACAAACACCTGGCCAAAATATTTGCATATAAACAGTGTTTGTTTCGTGTTTTGTTGTTTTTGATGCGCATGTTTAGTGAAACGGGAAGTGATGCGGTCTTGTTTGCTCAGCTTTGAATCAAACTTTCGGATACCGTGGCCAGCATGTGTCTATGTACTGTGTTACGTATCTAGGCGTTGTTTTTTTTTCTTTCTTTGACCTGTTGCGGTCGAGAGACGGGTAGGTTGTCTGCCCCCTTGTGTAATAAGTTTTTTTTTCTTTTTTATTCGTCAAGCCACACAGACAGTGACCGGTCCTTGACCTATGTGTGTACATCTGATTGAAAGGAGGGTGGTTTTTTTTTCTTTTCTTCTGTCTCTTTGAAGAGCGTTCTAGATCTGGGTGTTGATGACTTTCTGTTCTGGAAGTTGCTAGATATCGACGCGCGGTAGATTATATAAAGACCGCTCGCGTAACGTTGACAGACAGACATACGGAGACAGCCGTGAGACAGAATAGCGGAGACATTGCGTGACCCGTGCGTGGTATACCAATTGATCGTGTAAGTTAAGATTTTTCTTTTTTTTCAAGGCCTTGCTTGTATTTGTAATTATATTTTCAAACTCTTGTATTGTAATATTTTTCCATGCCATTTTTGTAAAAGGGTTTTGGTCAACCCTTCCATTTTGTATTGAGTTATATTATGATTAAACATTAAGTTGATATTTTACCTTCCGATTTCTTGTGTCATTTTTTTGTTTGTTATTCATTGTAAGTCTTTGATTAAATTCAGACTTAAGATAAGTGACACAACTACCTTTTTTCTATTGTCACGTTCCCCTAGGCAAGCCATTTAAAAGTAGAATTCAATTTGTAATACGTGACAAAAGAAGTTTGAGGGCTTTCGTCCCGGATATTTTTCTGAACCTATTTTCGTCTTACTTGAGTAATTTTGTAAAGGCGAAGTTGACTTTAACAAAATTTTTTTTTTGTGTCAAAGAGTCGGAAGTAAAGTATCAATAGTATTGACCAAACTCTCTTAAGGTTTTTTTGTGTACTGATTTTGTACTGTATATTTACATTGTATACATTTTTTTTTGCTTGTAATAGTTGTTAGTTAGTCATGGATATTCAGGTTTTTCTTGCAAATCCCTCTGTGAAAGAGCTTGATGCTTTTACTAGGAAGGAACTGGTCCTTATTTCTAAACATTTAGGGTTAAAAATAAAATCAAATGCCCTTAAACAAGAAATCAGAGATAACATTGTAATCCATTATGTAGACGAGGAAGTGTTTTCTGAAGACCTTTTAGAAACCCTTAGACCCGATGAGGGTAAATCAGATTTAGAACTTCAGATAAAATTAAAACAAATGGAAATAGAAGCCCAGTTAGCTTTAAAAGAAAAAGAAATAGAGTTAAAAAAATTAGAGTTAGCTGCTAATGTAAGACCAGATTCTTCCCCTGCCAGTCATACTGCTGAAGCAACAAAATTTTTGAAAATAATTCCACGCTTTAATGAAGCCACAATTGACAATTATTTTCCACAATTTGAACTTGTTGTGAAAAATTTTAATGTACCTGAAACTTTGTGGCCCACTTTGCTGCTAACAGTTTTGACTGGTAGAGCTGCAGAGGTATTTTGTTCTTTGACCATTGAACAACAAAAAGATTATAATGTTGTTAAGGCCTTAATTCTTAAGGCATATGAACTTGTTCCGGAAGCTTACCGAAAGCAGTTCAGGGATTGTCGCAAATCGGATGGCCAAACCCATGTAGAATTCCTGCGGGAAAAGGAGCGACGCTTTGAGAAATGGCTCACTTCCAGGGAAATCGGCACCGACTTTGCAAAATTCAAGAACCTAATGCTGATGGAAGAGTTCAAGAGTTGTGTGCGGCTGGACGTCCGTACGCATATAGCTGATCGTGGCGAGGAAGATGTGCACAAGGCTGCAGTGTTGGCAGACGATTATATAATATCACATCAATTTGCCAAGTATACGACGGATGTCAAGCCAAAACAAGTCAAACAGCCTGAGTCCATTGCTAGCAACTCCATCAAGAACAGCAGTACAAATGACAGAAAACCTACTACAAGTAAAGCTACTTGTTCCTACTGCAAACGAGAAGGCCATAAAATTGACGATTGCTGGAAATTGAGGAAGAGAAACGAAAAAGCTCCTTCAAAAGTCAGCGCTTGCACAGTACAGTGGTCGTCGAGGTTTACTCCCTCATCATCAAGTCATATCAAGAATACCTCGACACCACCTGTTTCAAATGTATTGACTGTACAAGACTCTCCGAAAATGTCTCCACGATGTTCAAATGACTCAACAGTGAGTTCTTCAAATTCATCTTTACGATGTTCTAATGACTCAAACAAGAGTTTTTCAAATACATCAAGCCGATGTTCCAATGACTCAAACAAGAGTTTTTCAAATACATCAAGCCGATGTTCTAATGACTCAAACAAGAGTTTTTCAAATACATCACAGCGATGTTCCAATGACTCTATCCAGAGTTCCCATAATACATCACCCCGATGTTCCAATGACTCTATCCAGAGTTTCCATAATACATCACCCCGATGTTCCAATGACTCTATCCAGAGTTCCCATAATACATCATCCCGATGTTCCAATGACTCTATCCAGAGTTCCCATAATACATCATCCCGATGTTCCCATGACTCTATCAAGAGTTCCCATAAGACATCACCCCGATGTTCTAATGACTCCATCAAGAGTTCTCCAAATACATCCAAAAGATGTTCTACTGACTCAAGAAAGAGTTTCTCCACTGCGTCTCCTAGAGATGTCAATGACTCCAGCGAGAGTTCGACCCAAGTCCAGTCTGCATCAACCAAAATTGATGTTTCCTTAGAGGATTTTAAGCCTTTCATTTCGGAAGGATTCGTATCACTACCCGGTGATTCTACAAGTCTACGACCTATCACCATTTTGAGAGACACAGGTGCCTCACAATCGCTACTTTTAGAGGGTATCTTGCCCTTGTCAAAATCATCATCGACTGGGAAGAGCATCCTGTTACGAGGCGTAGAGCTTGGATGTATAGATGTGCCTCTACATCTAATCGACATAAAGTCAAATCTCATTACTGGACCGGTTGTTGTAGGTGTCCGACCAACATTACCATTGGAAGGCATCTCGTTGCTGTTAGGCAATGACTTAGCAGGTGGAAAGGTGATAGCCGAACCCATCGTCACTCAAAAACCCGACTTATCTGCCACACCCGAGGAAGACCTAGAGTTATATCCAGCGTGTGCAGTAACAAGGGCAATGAGGTTGAAAGCATCTCAAGAAGAGAACGTCGTCAAGGCCAACAGTAACCAAGATGATGTGGACTTGAGCACCACATTCTTTGCTTCTCTTGAAGAAGAACCAGAGCCAAATTCTGAAAAGCCGGCGTCAACTCGAAAACAGTTGATTGAGGACCAAAAGAAGGATCCAGAGCTCGCCAAACTCCGAGAAACCGCAATGACATCACAAGAGGCAGAGCTAGCATCAACGTGCTACTACATCCAAGATGATATGCTCTTCAGGAAATGGAAACCTCCAGACGCATCCAACGAAGAAGAATGGAGAATATGCCATCAAATCGTGTTACCAGAAAGATACCGAGCGTACATCATGAATCTGGCTCACGACACACCGATGTCAGGTCATCTCGGCATCCACAAGACATACCACAAGATTATGTCACACTTCTTCTGGCCACGTTTGAAGAAAGATGTCATCCAGTACTGCCGATCCTGTCATGCCTGTCAGATGGTTGGCAAGCCAAATCAAAAGATCCCTGTTGCTCCTCTGAAGCCGATTCCAGCCTTTGAAGAACCTTTCAGCAGAGTACTTATTGACTGTGTTGGTCCTCTCCCAAGGACAAAAGCTGGCAACCAATACCTGTTGACCATTATGTGTGCTTCAACTCATTTTACTGAGGCTATTCCTCTAAGGAACATAAAAGCATCGAACATTGTAAAGGCCTTAATCAAGTTCTTTACTCTATTTGGTCTACCAAAGTCCATCCAATCGGACCAAGGAACGAATTTCACGGCCAATCTTTTCAAGCAAGTCATGACTCAGTTGGGCATGAAACACTGCATGTCGAGTGCGTATCATGCCGAGTCGCAAGGCGCTCTTGAGCGATTCCATCAGACTCTCAAGAACATGATCCGAACCTATTGCTTTGAGCACGAAAAAGACTGGGACGAAGGAATCCACATGCTGCTGTTTGCAACCCGTGAATCCGTCCAGGAATCGTTGGGATTCAGCCCTTTTGACTTAGTCTTTGGCCATTCGGTGCGCGGTCCCTTGAAATGTATAAAAGAGACTTTGTTGTCACCAACAGCCACTGAAGGACTTTTAGACTATGTAAGTAAGTTTAAAACTAGACTTTATGATGCTTGTGTTCTGGCCAAAAATAACTTACAAAACACCCAATCCAGCATGAAACGCTGGTATGATAGAAAGGCCCGTGTTAGAGAATTTTCTCCCGGGGATAAGGTGCTTGTATTTTTGCCCATACCAGGTCAACCCTTGCAAGCCAGATATTTTGGTCCATATGAAATTGAGACCAAAATTAGTGACCTCAATTACACAATCAAAACTCCTGACCGTAGGAAAAAGACTCAGCTATGTCATATAAACATGCTGAAGCCTTATGTATCTCGGCCAGATCACTCAGAGAAGAATAATTGTGTTTTAAATACAGTCAAAAGTTGTTCAAATAGCCATGTTTCTCCTATTGATGATGATATTGTAAAGGAGAAATTTGGACAATACAAAATACCTAATTCTTTTGTATTACAGAATTTGGATGTAAAACTGTCTCATCTGTCTTCGACAGAAAGGCCAGTTATCATGAAACTCATTAATGAATTTAATGACATTTTTTCTGATGTACCAAAACAGACTAATGTTATAATGCATGATGTAGATGTTGGCGAGGCTACTCCAGTCAAGCAGCATCCTTACAGGGTCAACCCTGAGAAACTTGCCATACTTAGGTCAGAAATCAAGTATATGCTTGAAAATGACCTCATTGAACCAAGTTCCAGTAGCTGGAGCTCCCCATGTGTCTTGATACCTAAACAGGACAAGACTTATCGTTTTTGTACAGACTACCGTAAGGTAAATGCTGTAACAAAGACCGATTCGTTTCCTATCCCTAGGATAGACGATCTCATAGATCGTATTGGTGACGCTAAGTACATCACCAAAATAGACCTACTTTCAGGTTATTGGCAGGTTCCCCTGACTGATAGGGCAAAGGAAATCTCCGCCTTTGTCACCCCTGATGGTCTGTACCAATACAAAGTGATGCCATTTGGCATGAAGAATGCTCCTGCCACTTTCCAGAGAATGATAAATGCCCTGCTTGCTGACATGGAGAATTGCCACGCATACATAGACGATGTAGTAATTTTTAGCCAAGATTTTTCTAGCCATTGTAAACAACTGCATTGTCTTTTTACTAAACTGTTACATGCAAAAATTACTGTAAACCTGAGTAAGAGTGATTTTTGCCAGGCTTCCATCCAATACTTAGGCCATATTGTAGGACAAGGCCAGGTGAAACCTGTAATGGCCAAAGTAGAAGCTATCCAAGCTTTCCCTATTCCTGCTGATCGGAAACAACTCCGAAGATTTTTGGGAATGTCTGGATATTATAGAAAGTTTTGCGAAAATTTTTCTGTCATTGCCAGTCCTTTAACAAACCTCCTGAGAAAGAACGTCCGATTTACTTGGACGGATGAATGTCAGAAAGCCTTTAACCAGATCAAGCAGATATTATCTAGCTCTCCCATTTTGATGGCTCCTGACTTCGGAAAACCTTTTAGGTTAGCTATTGACGCCAGTGACACAGGTGTTGGGTCAGTCCTTTACCAAGAAGATAATTTCCAAGTAGAGCATCCTATTTGTTTCTTTTCCAAGAAATTTAATAGACATCAAAGAAATTATTCTACTGTGGAAAAAGAATGTCTTGGGTTGATTCTTTCTATACAACACTTTGATTTTTATATCAGTGGGTCCAGATGGCCACTAGTTGTATTTACTGACCACAATCCCCTTACATTTATCCACAAAATGTCTGGCAAGAACCCACGACTTCTCAGGTGGAGTTTATTTTTACAAGAGTACAATCTAGATCTTAAACACATAAAAGGCAGCGAAAATGTTATCGCCGATGCCTTATCTAGATTGTAAAAAGTATTTTGATGTATATTTTTTTTTATATATATCATGATAAATACATTCTGTAATGTATATATCATTTTTGTAATTATTTTAAAAAGATTTCCATTTCGTGGAAATGTAAACTTTTTATTTTTAGGAGGGAGGTGTTACGTATCTAGGCGTTGTTTTTTTTTCTTTCTTTGACCTGTTGCGGTCGAGAGACGGGTAGGTTGTCTGCCCCCTTGTGTAATAAGTTTTTTTTTCTTTTTTATTCGTCAAGCCACACAGACAGTGACCGGTCCTTGACCTATGTGTGTACATCTGATTGAAAGGAGGGTGGTTTTTTTTTCTTTTCTTCTGTCTCTTTGAAGAGCGTTCTAGATCTGGGTGTTGATGACTTTCTGTTCTGGAAGTTGCTAGATATCGACGCGCGGTAGATTATATAAAGACCGCTCGCGTAACGTTGACAGACAGACATACGGAGACAGCCGTGAGACAGAATAGCGGAGACATTGCGTGACCCGTGCGTGGTATACCAATTGATCGTGTAAGTTAAGATTTTTCTTTTTTTTCAAGGCCTTGCTTGTATTTGTAATTATATTTTCAAACTCTTGTATTGTAATATTTTTCCATGCCATTTTTGTAAAAGGGTTTTGGTCAACCCTTCCATTTTGTATTGAGTTATATTATGATTAAACATTAAGTTGATATTTTACCTTCCGATTTCTTGTGTCATTTTTTTGTTTGTTATTCATTGTAAGTCTTTGATTAAATTCAGACTTAAGATAAGTGACACAACTACCTTTTTTCTATTGTCACGTTCCCCTAGGCAAGCCATTTAAAAGTAGAATTCAATTTGTAATACGTGACAACTGTCAGCGCCAATGTAAAACAAATTTGGCTGTTTATATAATGAAGTGGGCCGCCTCGTTTTGTATTCACTCTTCCCAAACCAGTTTTAAAACATTTATTAATAAACATTTAAATGTGAAATAAATGAATACCAAACTATAGCGACATACAAAAACACAGTTTGATTGAACAAAATTACAAAAGAGGAGAGGATTGTGAACGTTTTACACTATTTGATCGTAGGCTATATCAAACTCCAGAAAACTGAACACTATAGGTAAAAATTGACATTGCAAGCCATTTAAGAGGTTTTAAAACCTATTTAACACAATCCTATATCTGATATCATGATAAAAATTCCTCTTAGCAACGATACGGTTCAAAGGTGTGATGGTCAAATGACACTGAAAGGCTCTTGTGTAATTATTTGCAAACGTCATACTTTAAAAAAAAACAAAAACGGCAAGACTTGCTAACCTTGCCTGACAATATAGTGTTATTATTATCATAGTTTCGTTTTTGAAATGAATCAAGCAATCCATAAAGAACTGCTCTTTGCCTGAAACTTTGATTAATTGCTCCTTCACACTGAATTATGAAAGTTGTCGAAAGGCTTATATGTTTGACATATGTCTGAATTCTTGGGTGCTAAAGATCCAATTTTAAAATAAACAAAAAAATGTAGAGAAATCGGACCTAATCTATTTAACAGGCTTGCTTCATAGGCGTTTTTTTTTCTTTGGTTTCATCAATTCATGAAATGCATATTACACATTTTATTTTATTTTTTTATTTAAATTTCATCAAAAATATAAATGGACTAGAACTCTGTGAGGAAAAGCACATGTGAAGTTGATGAATTTGACCCCCAAAATAATGGAGGGGGGTCTAGCGGAAACTGGAAAACATAGCGAGGGGGTCTACGAGAAAAAAAGTTTGATAACCACTGATTTATAACATCGGCTTTGTCTCTCTTTGTCATATACAAGCAAAACCCAATTCACTTCTACTGTTTCCAAATACTCTCAAAACGATATTGTGTTTAGTTCTGAGCGGCGCGTCACGTGACCTCACTACGTCAGATTTTTATTCTGTTTTAACGTGACCTTTTCTCGCGTGGAATTGTAAGCCTATTGGGCTGCCCGAATTTATAGGAAAATGTTTGCCTTGGTGGACATGTTGGAGATATTTCACGATAAACTAATCAATGCCAAGGACGCTGAATTGAACGTCATTGTTGACAACTCTATAAATAAGAATTGAGCTGTGATTTGGTCATTCATCTTCCTATCAAATCCAGTTTACTCCCTCTAATTCGTCTAATGCCTCCTTTACATTAAACGTATTGTGTGCCACAAACGTCCATTCCTTGGACACTTCGGAAATCTATAATTAACTGGTGATTTTACACAAGTATAAGAGAAACATTTTCTGGGTCATTCACAACTTGATCTAAAACTAAAAAAATAAATCCCCCCTCTTACCCCAAATAACAACGTATGTGGTTAAGACCAGCGTTCCGGTGAATTGTGAGTATGGTGCCCTACAAGTCATCTCAGGCTCGACATGAGGCCCCCACCATACTGTAAACCCCAACAGACAATCACAGGACACCTCTCAGAAAGCGGAAACTAAAGGTCGCTGGATGAGGGCTCTGGCACCCTCTGGCAGATGGCGCCCAAATGTAGAAGTAGATTAGGCGCACACTAAAAGACAAACATAATCTTTTAGTGCCTTGCTTAAGGTGTTTGTAAAGTCTTTTATTTGGAATAGGTCTGAAGTATTACTTTCCAATGTATCATTCGAAGTATTTTTTAACTACCTCTAAAGTCTTACTTAACAATGTATCTATTTAATAATATGAGATCTAACATAGCAATATAAAATATCCCCTATATAACAGTTATATTATTATCTCATATAAAACTATGAAAATCTTACATAGTAATATAACTGTTGCATAGCAACATGAAATCTTACAAAATACTGTTCGTTAAGTCTTAATATATGTGTCTGAATACTTAGTTTTGAATGTCTGGCGTTTTTCGGTCGAATTTTTCTAAAGTCTTATTTTCAACATGTCTGATGTCCTGCAAATGTTAATCCTTGCTCACTGGTTATAAGCAATGTGATTTATTTCATTGACTTGAAGTTTCTTTGATCCTAAAATCGATCTTCTGTTTTGATATCTCAGGTGCTAGCATTAAACTACAACAGTCAGGTCAGTATATAAAGTTGGCATAGAATGTTCTCTTTTTTCCGGATCTGTCCTACTATAGGTGACTATCGTAAATTGCTATTCGCCTTACTTACTATTTTTTGCTTAATCATGTAAAGAGTTCATCGAAAATATATAGAATATCTTCATTTTCTAAACTAAATGCATTGTGTGCTTAAAACATAAACAAGAAAAAGATTAAACGTTTTAGAAATGTAATGAACTTTATGTAAGTTGCCTTTTGTCTTTTTTAAAGCATAAATTATGAATTGGAAGATTTGCAAACAGGGAGGTGTAAATTCACACTGCAAAATGGTAGATATTGGCAGTGTACTACTTGGTTTTTAAATGAGGAAAGTATAGATAGGTGAACTAGCTTGATAAACCATGTAATAATTTATTATAATTTTTTTGGCACTTTTTTAGCATTGTAAGCTCAGAGATGAAAGCTCTTTCGATTGTACCATCAAAATGATTTTCAGCAGACGGATCTCTCAATACGACGTCCTTGACCTTTTTCTGATAACTTTCCCAATCTTCCTCTTTTCCCCCCATTTATTTTTCTATTTGTGTTTGGGTTTAATTACATCTCCACAACCTTTCTTCTTATCGTTTTCTTTACTTTTTTTTCTTACTAAATTTTATTGGTTAAAGAACATTGACATGATCTTTTTTTTAAAAATGTTAAGTTAATTAAATAGCAGATTACTTAAAGTTTTAAAGTGGAAATCTCCTTTTTTTTTTTTTATTGAAATATGTTTTGGTCTCAATGTTATGCCAGACAATTTACGCAACTCTTCCATGTTTTTCTTTCTCTTTGTCATCTCCCTTGTTTCTTTTTATATCCTTACGTTTATTTCCCTTGATGCCTTTTCCCCCCCAAAAATGTCTCTACATCTTATCAGTTGTCTTTCTTTGTTATGTACATCTTCTGTATCGGTCTTCTCATAATTAGTTTTGTTTGTGTAGTCTGTCAAGATGTTTTAGTTTTGTTTGTGTAGTCTGTAAAGATGTTATCTTTTGTAAACATGTTCTCAGTTCATAATGGTAACTTTGAAAAGAGTGTTATTATTGAGGATTTTCAAACATAGAGGCAGACTCACAGAAGTTAACTTTCAGATTTACAATGCCATGTGTATATGCTCTTACATACAAGTACTTATGACCATTGTTATTATTTAAGTATATGAGCATAGAAAGGTCAGTCCAATTTGAATAAAAAGAGAGTTGTTTGAGCAACATGACGTAGATGTCTAAAATTCCCACGTGTTACGTCACAGGAAGTTATATTACCAAAGTATTTTCCAAAACCTTGCAGGGAAGACCGAAATATCTGACTCAATAAAGGCCACAAGGATTATAAAAAAAAAGCAGGACAATAGAAAAAGCATAGCCCTCAAGAATCTATATATATAATTCTTGTCTTCCCTCAAGAATTTGGACGAGAAGAAGAAGTAAAGGAAAGATCACTCTCTTATTTCTGCAATCATTTTTTTTTTTAATTTCCATATAATTTTAATAATTTCGGATATTTCCATGACTTTTTCGTATATTTTGTTATAAGTTAAAAAATGGTTTAATTAATAATTTACACCTAGAATTAGCGCGGGGAACACTGCGGTCACATGGGGGCTTAAGGCCGGCCTGCAAAATAACGGCGTATGCTATACCGTGGGTCGACTAGTGTATTTGAAAATGGTATATGGAATTCTTTTTAAAAAGATGAACAAACAAAGCAAAGCGCGCCAGTTTTAAGCTGCAACCTCTAGGTGTAGGTACCCAGGTGAGTGGTGATACTAGGTAAATGTCAGGGTGAGTCCTCTATACAACATCTCAAGTTCCCCAAGCAAGGTCAGCGTGAGCTCTTCCTTTGTCATCACTCTCTGGGAGGTCCTTCTGACTCAGTCGCCTCCCTTTCCTTTGCTTTTTGAGGCTCCTACCTTCCATCTCACTCAAACCGCCTCAACGCATCAACGCCTCATTGACTTCAAGCCTGCACACTTCGCACTAAGAAAAGCCCAAGGTTGTTGTCCGTTGTGTAATGGACACATCAACGTCAAAAATCTTGTTTAACCCTTTCTTTACTAACTTACTCTTGCTCTTTAATAATACAGGAAAAGCATGAAAATAGTTCAGGTCGGGGTGAGTTAAAGGAAAGCTTAATATCAAGAAGATTTTAAGGAAGATTTTAATAGCGATAGATCACGCTGAATTGAGCGCCATATAATCGCATCATTTGCTTAATGTCAAAAAATTATATCCCCCAACACACACACACACAGTGTTATTAAAGCCGACGTTTCACTTATTTGCATAGTCCGGCTAATAGCATGTTCACAGCTTGCACGCAGTTTTACTTTAAAGCAGGTGCCTATGTCATATAAAATACATTTTTCTTCTTTTCCCTACAGCCCCCCCCCCCACTCCACACCTATAAAAAATAATTTTTACTTGGCATAATACAGGTGTCTAGAAATAAAAATGTCTAATAGTGTCAATACTAATACAATTGTATTAGCTTGAACGAAAAAGCATTAGAATGGCCTAGAGCCATTGGAAGTATTCATTGCAGCTGACGATCTGCAATTTCCACGCTGATTTCCGCTTCCTGTATCTGCAAATAGTTACAGAATAGCGCCCTCTAAAAAGCTTATAAGTATGTTGTAAAATGTCTTAAATGTTTCGGATGTTCCTTCAGAGCTGAAGATAATTACTTCCTAGTCCAAACCTCCCGCAGGACGACGGGGGATAGGAGCGGGCAGGGTTTGAACCCTGGACCATCGATAAATCTGAACGACAGTCCAGCGCGCAAACCGCACGACCAGGCAGGTATTAACGCCTTTGAAAAGAGGTTAAAAAAATAACAACACATGGACATGCTAAATTATATCTATGACTAACTTTGTAAATAATTTATTTGTGCATTTTAATTTTTGTTTCTTTCCGACTGGAAGCCATATAAATTTCCGGCACACGACAGCACCACGAAGAAAAACTTCGTCCCTCCAATAGAATCAAGCCTCTGAGGCTTATGCATTGTGGGTAGAAATTTGGAAGGGATGGCAGAATAGCACAGTGTTGAGGGTCGGATATGGTCCGCAAGACGTGGTTTAAACATCACAGCATTAGCTTTTGAAAAGCCTTGACATTTATAGTTGCAGTAAGATAAAATTGAAAAACGGTTTTAAAAAAGAGATTTTTTTTTTTTTTTTTAAACTTTATATGAAATGGAATGAATGAAATGTACCAAAATTAAAACTAATTTATTCACGTCTACTTGTTATCAGCCATTTTGTAAACAGTTTACGAAAGTCAACGTTCTTCAGTGACACACTTAAGAGGTCAAAATACGTCCAGAATCTTAAAATAGCTACTTGACCAAAGATTATTATGAGTGGGCTGAACATACACTAGGTTGGATATAAATTAGAACACACCCGAGCTGAAATATAAACACACATACATACACAAGGGAAAAGTGAAGGAAGTACAGAGTTTAAAGTGACGCATGCGCAGTGTAGTTTCACAGTCTGTTCTGAGCTGATATGATGTTTGTATCTCCTGTGTCTGTTCACACTTTGTTCGTGAGCCAAGGGCAAACTCATTCATGTAGTTTTCAAGTACAAACATTTTTTTTTTTTTTTTTGCTTCATAATGTTGAACTTTCAACTCTGTAAACTTTCAACTTTAACACCACGCAAGACAGGAAATGAATCTCGTTGTAATGTTATTTGTACTTCTTTTGTAGAATGCCTTCGTATTACGATACTATTGTCTTTTATTTGACGGCATTAAGTTGTGTTGTTCTTTGTTTTGTTGTTGTTGTTTTTTTAGGTCAGAACGTGTGTAATTAAAATCTCCATACTTATTAACCGCCACTAAATTGTTTATCCTTATGAATATGAATTGCATGTTTCTATGATCCCGACTTTCCTGCAGGATAAGAAAGCCGAAAAAAGAAGAAAAGGAGAAAGCAAAAGGGAAGACATTAAACAGGATCACATTGGCATTTGGTCCCCACGAAGACCTGCTGACCAGTGTCCAAAAACGCAAGCTAGAACTTTTTTTTTTTTGGCTATACCATAAGTTACCCTGGGCTTGCAAAAAACTTTCCTTCATGAACAGTACCAGGAAAAAGGACAAGAGGCAGACATTGAAGCGGAAGACAACGTTACAGAATAAACGAACCTGTCCATGAAAGAGGTTCTATCCAGAGAGGAATGGGGAAAGACGGAACAACAGACTAAAGTAAAGGTGTGGAACAAACAAGAGAAATGATATAGAATCATAACGAAGAAAGAAGGGTCTTAGGGCTAGTTCAGATTGTAAAATAATATATGAATCTGCAGAAAACCGAATAGCTCTAACTTAAAAACTCGTTTGCATAATAAAAAGGTAAGTTCAATATATATATATATATATATATATATATATATATATATATATATATATAAAGGTGTCAGAAGTAAGTCCAGATTAACGAAAGTATAGGACTATGCTGCCTCCCAAAACATGAAAAAAGGGGGCGCCAAATTAAAAAAAAAATTGAAAAAAGAAGAATATTAAATAAATTAAAATACGAGAAATCACATTAAATTCCAGGTTCTTTATTTTCTTTCTTCACAAAGAGGGAATAGTGTAGATGATTTAAGTTCATTTATATTAAAGGTTGAAGAGGACAGGAGACTCAACAAAAATTAAGTTCAGTGCCATCAATTACCAAACCTCGGCACTGACTGGAGTATTGGCGGTAAGCTTGGAAAATAATCGATCACAAATTTGTAGCGTGAAAGCTAAAAAAAAAATGTCAGGTGTCAAAACGCTACACCCCCGCTATCAAGTTATCAGTCTGAAGAATTCTTCTATAGAATACAGGAACAGACTTCATCTCTAACTGCGAGTGGCACAACTTGTTTTATTGGCCAGAACATTTCCGGTTCCAATACGTCATTATCGCACGTGGACATGCCCACCATGCATTAAGCACAAGATCGAGGCTAGCGCGAGAGTCGGAAATCAAGTGCAGTCAGGCCTAGTTTCATTCAGCACAACATTCTTCCTTGCTACCAAATTAACCGTCTACAACAATATATATAATATACATCTTAAAACTACTATACATCTTAAAGCTAAACAATTATAAACATTATTTTGTTTTAGAACTTTAGGGGAATTTCTCGCTAACTTTTTAGAAACAGTATTCTCCCCCTTGTTTAGTATTCGATTTCTTATATCCGGGCAACGTTATTTAATTGATAGGAATACAGTAACATAGACGAAGAAGAGAAAGCAATACGAAGAAATCGGGGTGGTGGAAGGAGGTGATATAACTGAATATATGGGGGAAAAAAACAACAAGATATATAAATAAGTAACTAGACAATGCTAAGGACGCTACATTGACAGATCACTAACAAAATTAACAAAGTACTTTGTGCTACTAAAGAAAGTGCTTAGAAATTTGATGCAACAGAGATAAAAATACAAACAAAAAATTATTGTATACCTTCAGTGGCGTAGCTAGGGCTTGCGGGGGCACGGGAAGTTGACTTCTTAAGGGGCCCCTGCATTCTGACATTTGACATCTTGACATGAGACAATGGCGTAATATTTAATGTAAAAACAAGTTTCGAACACTCATTTGGAGGTTCCCCCCCTGAAATGGGACCCGGGCAATTTTCAAATTTGGAGCCCACCACGCTAGCTTCGCCATTGTATACCTTACATAAATGCTTGGTTTATTAAGTATTTCGATAAATGTACAACAGAAATGCATCTTCTTTTTTTTAAAGTAACGTCTGTATCTTATAAGATAAGAAGATAACACAAAAATAGCTATACATTTATAGTTATTCGCCATACATGCAAATCTCGATATAGGCGTCATGCGTCAAGGCCTTTGGTCGACGTTTAAAGCTACGTTGAGCCATTTTCAAATTGGTTCCTAATCAATTGTAATGTCTTTCTTTAAGTTCTCTTTTCATATTGGCTAAAACAGCGGTTCTCAACCTGTGGTCCGCGGCCCACTAGTGGTCCGCGGACATTTGCCTGGAGGTCCGCGAGCAAAACCCGAATTGCATGCTTTTTAAAAAATAAAAAATATGAAAAATAATAGAATTAAAGACATGAAAAAGAATATATGAAGTCAGTTTTAAAATTATTGATTTTAAATCGCTAAATGGCGATAGCGCAAAAATGCGTTTCGATTTTATGTTTACTCTAAGTTTTAGTTACACTGGAAATCAGATGGGCCCTGGCGTCTTCCCGTTTATATTGACATTCAAAAATACGCTTTTTTTATTTGAAAACTAATCAAAATAATTAAATTGATTAAACACATGGATAAATTTTTAATAAAGAAAGCAACCGAACATAAGGACAACGATGATGATTTCTCAACCTCATCTTCACAACCTGAGTGTGAATCAAATGCAGTTCCGGAGAAAAAAAGACGAACTCCCATACGACGGTATGATGAAAAGTATTTGCGCTTTGGGTTTATATGCGTCTTAGTAAATAATCAACCCAGACCACAGTGTGTAATATGTTCACAAATTCTTGCAAATGAAGCGATGAAACCTGCGAAACTCCGAAGACATCTTAAAACGAATCATACTGACTGCTCGGAGAAACCATTGGAATATTTTATGCGCAAGAAACATTCACTTGGTATTCAGAAGTCTTGCATTCTCCAAGCAACTAAAGTCAAT
The DNA here is from genome assembly GCA_030265305.1 of Biomphalaria pfeifferi. Taxonomy (NCBI): domain Eukaryota; kingdom Metazoa; phylum Mollusca; class Gastropoda; family Planorbidae; genus Biomphalaria; species Biomphalaria pfeifferi. The sequence continues at coordinate 2,526,601 of JASAOG010000103.1, read as the reverse complement.
GAGAAGGCTTTAAGAGCATCATTTTTAGTGGCTATCCGAGTTGCACAGGCCAAAAAGTCTCACACAATTGCAGAAACTCTGATAATGCCTGCTGCTATAGATATGTGTCGAGAGATGTTTGGTGATGCCTTGGCAAGTAAACTGAAAACAATTCCACTTTCAAACGACATAATTCAACGACGTATAGCTTTGGCGGCAGCTGACGTTGAAGAACAGTTGATTTCAAGGCTGCAAGATTCTAAACAATTTGCTATTCAATTGGACGAATCAACGGATGTTTCCGGCCAGGCACAATTAATGGCTTATGTCAGATATATCTGAATGGATGAAGTTGAAGAAGATTTTTTGTTTTGTAAAGCTTGTCCAGGTCACACAAGAAGTGCAGAACTTTTTGCTATCCTTGATAATTTTATGGCAGCCAATGGCATCGAATGGTCCTGGTGTATCGGAGTGTGCACGGATGGTGCAGCAGCAATGACTGGAAAACGAACAGGCTTGTGGGAACGTGTGCGTTCTAATGTGCCAACTGCCACATTTACGCACTGTATGATTCATCGGGAAAGTCTTGCGAGTAAAACAATGAACGCTGACTTTGATCAGGACATAAAAATTGTTAATTTCATCAAGGCTCATCCATTGAATTCTCATCTCTTTGCTTCATTATGTTCAAATATGGATTTTGATCATGAGCAGTTACTGATGCACACTGAAGTTCGCTGGTTATCAAGGGGAAAAGTGTTTAACAGACTGTTTGAATTACGTGATGCTGTGCGAGAGTTTCTTGTTAGTAAAAATTCACAGCTTGTTGTTCATTTGAATGAAAATTCATGGGTTGCTGTTCTGGCTTACTTGGCCGACATTTTTGAACAGCTGAATAAACTCAATTCATCTCTGCAAGGGAAGCACACAAGCTTAATTACCCTCAGTGATAAAGTGTCTGCTTTTAAGAAAAAACTTGCTCTGTGGAAGACAAGATTATTGCAGTGTAACTTTGAAATGTTTGATCAATTGCAGGAATTCACCGAGAAACCAGAAAATGCTGAAATCAACAAGCCCGAGTTGGTGAAATTGATTTCTGAACATGTTCAATCATTGCTAGATCAATTTAACTTCTACTTTGGTGATTTGAACGTTGAGAGTTTTTCGTGGGTTTCCAGTCCGTTTCTTGCACACATTGATTCATTAAATTTACCACCATCGGAATTAAACCAATTCATTGAACTAACCAGTGATACTACGTTGAAGATGATGCATCCGAGAGTGAGCTTGATGAAGTTTTGGACACAAGCTTCGCATGAGTATCCAGAACTGTCTCAGAAAGCTTTCAGAATAATTTTATCCTTTGCAACATCATATCTTTGTGAATGTGGATTTTCTGCACTGGTTACAATTAAAACAAAATATCGTTCACGGCTTGAAGTCGAAGATGAACTCCGACTGAGTCTTTCAAGCATTACACCTCGTTTGGACAAGCTGTGCTCAAATTTGCAAGCTCAAGGCTCGCACTAAAATTAAATGTAGCATTGTTTCTAATCCAAACTATTGTTAGCAGTAAGACTGATATTTGTTCATTACAAAAGGATGAAAAGGTTGAAACATTTATTAAAATATATAATAAATGATTTTAAATATCAACTTTATATTTTTTTATATAAAACTATATAAATTTCTAGTGCGCCAGTAGCACAATCTTGAGTAGTGGTCCGTGGCTGAGACACACATTTTTAAGTGGTCCTTGAATCTCAAAAGGTTGAGAACCGATGGGATAAAATTCTGGAAGCTTGGTTGTAACAGTTCTTATGAAGTCTGTTTTTGACGGGTTGAATTGCTAGTATGACGAGCTGCCACTACAGCTGCATTCTGTTCTCAGTCAAAACTTGGCCAAACAAATGCTTAAGATGTCCTTGACTCGGGTATACGGGAGGGGGGGGGGGGAGACCATCGACTCGCCAGGTCGATGTTGTGAAATCGGATGAGGGAGGATAATGGCGCGCGCTGTTCCCTGTGACCAGCACTGTTTATTGTCGGGGTGAGTAGTTAGTTCAATGGCGGCAAACACCCGCGCTGTTAAGGTGAGTCGAGAGAAACAGACCAGCACTCCCCTACCAGACAGGAGAGGTTCTTAATATATATATATATGCTTCTGAAGTATTATGTTTTTGAAAGGTCAAAGTTTAAGGTTAGTAACACACGCGCTCTTTCCATTCTCAAACCATTCCTTTAGTCACCTCTGCTTCTTGGTATATATGGGTATTTTTTTTGTTTGCTTCAAAATATCATTCGAAGTTTGCCTTAATGAACCATGAAATCCAAAGGTTGGGTAAACTTTGATCAACACGAACGACTGGACTAAGCTAGAATCTATGTTTATTTAGCGTTGTGAGAAGAACAAGACTGGTACGAAATTGCAAAGTAATGCAGGAGTACCTTTATATAGGGCCGTATTTGGGGGTGGGCAGGCAGGACTGCAGCCTCGGGGGTTCCACAAAAAAAAGGGGCCACACAATAGAGATAAAAATGTATTAGAATGTACGTTTTTTTTTTCTTTTTCATTTTTACGGCTGGGAAAGATTTTGCAATTAAGAAGCGCCTTACCCTCCACAAACTGAAAAATATACCCTTTTTTAAAAACCAAATTATGCATATTAAATAACTTTCTTTTAAGGTAACTAAGATTAAACAGAAAAGAATGCTACGTAGTTCTGCAATTCTTTTTCGCTTTTATGTGTGAATGGGATACTTTCATAAATTTTCATTAAAGCTAAATATATTTAAAAAATGACAACAATAAAACTTTTAGTATTGTAAATTTAAATACTTTTATGCAAAAGTTATTAATTTAAAACAAAAATAGTAAAGTCAATGAAGCCTTTTTAAATTGTCTGTTGAAACTTTAAAACTTCAACTTATCTAGCACATATTAGAGTTGCTTATTAATAAGTCACTCATGAATTACCTAGTATGCAAGCCGATTCTATCCACAAAGCTACCTCTCTTTAAGAGTAAAAAAAAAATTTCTTCCTTGAAATGCGAAGGACCTCACAGACAGCCCCACACCCCACAAGGCAGTGGCGGCGGGTAGTACCGACTTGTGTGTGGTCTTAGGCGGCGAGAAATGTCGAGGGACTAAAGAAATATGACGATGGAATTGAAGTGTTGCCCTCTTACACGCACTCGAAACACCCCCCCACACACACACACACACAAACCACACACTCACACACACACTGTTTCTCTTTTTCTTTCCCCCAATCATTTCTGAGGGCTGTATTCAATAGTTAGGGTCTTGTTCCCCCCCACCTCCCCCCCCCCCCCCCACTACTTAACGTTAGCACTAACCAAGAAATATAACAGCAATTTTAGCAATAGCCTTCGCCCGTCTTGACATGGCTATCAACAATATTGTCCTTTCTAGAACGGTCCAGTATCTCACTCCAATACTGACCTCCACAAATCCTCGCCCTACCTGTTTCTCAGGCGCCCCCCCCCCGCTCCTTTTTATGCCTGTTCTTTCATTATTGTCCTTGCCTCTCCCGGACGTCTTCTTGGATTTCATTGGAGGAGCTAAGAACAGAAGATAAGATCTAAGTGTCCGGGCGCCCACTCCCTCCCCACTCCCCCTTCCATGGACGTTTCACCTGTGGGCACCCGTGAGCCCCCAAAGGTATTAACAACTGGCTCACGACAGATTTATCAGACAAGCAGAATGCGCGCGCAGCTTATCTAGCCAGGGGCGGAAGTCAATTTTTTTTCTAGAGTAATGTAGGGACGATAGGGAACACCGATAAGTGCGAGATTATAATTTTGAAAAAAAATATGTGTATTCACTTCTTTTCAAAGTCAGCTAGACGCTGGCTCATAGTTTGAGAGCGAGGCCAGAGAAGAATACATAATAAACAACGACGTATCCCATAATTTCAGATCACAATTGGGAGAGCGACATGGTGGTATGAAATATTTCTATATTTTTTTTTTAGAGCTATGGAGATTTTCATATATGGCGGAAAGCCTATAAATAGCAAGCTTTTTGGTGTATCCGGCGTACAAAATAACGGAATCGATGACAACATATCGTAGATGTATTGCTGCAGCAGTGCAGAATCATATTTTAAGCTATTTTGTTTGCAGCTTTTATTTACTTGGCAATTGCGAAGATCAATTTATCATCATTAATGTTGGCTAGTTTATGGTGAAAATCTCCAATAAAATATTAAAGTCTGAAAACACGTCTTGAGTCTTCAAATCGAGAATTGTGAATCTTATAGATGTTGTTCGTTTATAGTTGGAGATTTTCAAACTTAAAAGTTATTCACATGAATCTGCTTTTTATTCACAAAGTTAAATTCTAATTTAAATAAACATCGCTAGAAAAAAAAGTGCACAAAATTATTACATGATTAAAAAAAAAATTACAGTTTATCAATACTTTGGTATTGTTTACATCGGATTTTTATTGATTGGTTTCCATTTTAATAAAAATCTCCTCTTTCAGAAAAGAAAAGTAAAAAAATAAATAAATTATGTTAAATTTAAGTGCATACTTAGTTATGTGGAATGTACTTTTCAAAGTTTTTTATGTCCATTCTATATCCCTTTCTGCCCCCTCTCTTTCTCTCCCTCTCTCTCTTCTCTCTATCTCTCTCTTTCTCCTTCTCCCTCCCTCTCTCTCTCTATTTCTCCCTCCATTAAGTCTTTCTACTCAAGAACTATAACTCCTAAACTTTGATAAAGAAATCTGAGTGGCGTGGATGGATGTAGAAAGGAAGCTGACAGTGGGCGTGTGCCGCTGGGGAGCAGTCGGGAATTGTAACCGGCCGGGTGGGGGTGGGGGTAATGTTATATCTCCCCTGTTACCCTCCCCCCTCTACCCTCTCCCATCACATATCCAAAAGCTATCTGTCTTCCTCCAGGCTTTGATGTAGCACATTTCGGGGGCAGGCTACTCTGCTGGTTTAGATTACGCTATTAGTAGTAAGCAAAAATAAATATCACGAAGACTACATTGAATACGAGAAGCCTCTGTGGGGAAAAAAATAAAAATCCGTGGAAACAAAGAACGGTAACACCGATGTTGCATTGGAAGCCTGGGGAGTGGGTTATCTGCCCAAGGATTGGTCAAATAAATATGTACTAGGTAGGAATTACAAAGAAATAATGACATTATAAAAGATCCTTTTACATTTTACCTCTTCACAGTAATCAAATCACTCAGTTTACTTAAAAACTCATTAAACTATTGATACCGTTGTTATTGAAGGCTTATGTCATCAATCGACTTTTAGAAAATTGAGTAAAACTTTTGGTAAAAAAAAAAAAGGAGATTTTTAATTTACAATTCTTACTTTAGCGGTTGGTCGTTGTGATGGACACACGACACTCTTGTCAATCGTGGGCCACAGAAACAGATGACCTTTTTATCATCGTAAGTTCTGAAGGGGGAACATTACTTTTTTTACTTACTTTTAGCTGGCTAACTCTTCATGGTTCAATACATAAATAAATAAATAGATAGAAACTGGATGGAAATATCAGAAACGGCTCTAACGATTTTCCTAGAAACGTGTTTCTCCTTAAGAAAAAAAATTACTACCTAATTGGTCACACAAAGAAAACTCTGGTTTGACAATAATAATTTTTATAACAAAATATAGTCATCTTAAAACTAAATTTTGTCACCCTATTCATACATTAGCACGGTTCAACGGGAATTCCCGCAGTCAACTCAAATCTCTCTTTGTATTAGGTGAAGAGGTGAATGAATAAATATACAATTATGAACATTATTCTGCCCGTCTCATGTAGACTTTCCAGTCCCCACACACTTGTCAAATTATTAGCTTGTCTGTTAAATAGAGGAACTTGATTGTACAAAGCTCACTGGAAGGACTCCTTGCAGTAATGAAGCGTAGCAAGAAATAAATAGAATAAAAAATAATAGGCTGCCATCAGCTTAATAGAGGAGGGGATAGATTTTTCTAAAACTCGTTTTCATATTACCTGTTTAACAACACGTTTTATATAAATATTAGCCGAATATGACCCGCGGCCTGTGGGCTAATGTGTTAGCATTACCGATCTACTGGATTGAATTTAGATCTTTGCCAAACCTGGAAAATGTTCCATTTACATTGTTTACATTTTGCCACAAAAATAAAAGTAGGAAAACGGGTTTACCCGATTTGTTAAAATGTTTCGTTCTTTAATAGAAATACAATAAGTACTTTTTGTCTATATTTAGGGCCCCCCCCCCCCCCATCCCACACCGGTTGTGGGAGGAATATTAGACGTAAACTACGGTGTCCGCCATTATCTAACCAACATTTATGCCAAACAGTTTTGATTTTAATTTGGGAAATACATAAATACTTTGTGCTTTACATTATAAATGAACTAAACGTATTTTAATGTACATCTATTACGTGTATTCTTTCATTTGCATTTTTCCGTTTAATTTCATTAAATAATATTTCGTTCTGTTTAACTGACTTTTTTAGATCCCTTGAGTTTTGTTATCAAATCGTTGCACCCCCCCCCCCCCCCAAAGTGGCCGCTCTTCTTATGGCATGGACGTCGTCAGGCCTCTGATGGCAGAAACAGAACAATATCGAGGTGGAGGTTTACATCAAGGAAGCTAACGATGCGTGAAGTTGAGCAGACGTGAGAGAGCAGGTCGTCAATGGAATCAGATCCATGACACCCACAGGTCTTCGTTTTCTTTTCGCTTGCACCCAGAACGGCTGTGTAATCATCACCAAGGCTGCAGCTGAAAGCTGAGATACCGTTTAGAGAGGAGTGGGGTATAGAGAAGGAGGGGGGGGGGTGGAGGCTTTTTACCCAGTATACTTAGCAACACGTTATATCCACCCCCACACCCTCTTCCGCCCTAACATAACATTTTTTTTGAAAATATTGGTATCTCGGCTTAATGCTAATGTATTGAAATAAATAGATAGATAGATAGACTGAGAGAGAGGAGCATACTGGGATTGATAGATAGATAGATACATACATACATATATAGAGATAGAAAGATAGACAGATTTACAGTTAAGTAATCTTTTATATCTGAACTTTTAATGTAAACATACAAAATTATCAACAATAAAACCCTAAAAACCCAGGCTAATTGTATGGTTGTGGTTTTTTTTTTAAAAGGTTTACAAGCACGTGCATTTTCTGTTCATTTTTTTTATTTTTTTTTATGTAGCTTGGTTTCGTTTCTGAATTGTTGAACTTACTAAAAAAAATGATGGTTGAACGTGCGGTGTATTGAATAGGAAACGAGACAGGAGTTTTCATAACAACAAAAAAATGTTGTGGATAGTTAGCAGTTGTGTATGTCTCACAATTATTGTGTACATATCATGTGTATTGTGTACATTTCTAGAGTGTAACTTTCAAAAGGATTATGTACATTGCTGGAGTGTTGTGTTTTTAGGGTTTTTACACATTTGGTGTACATTGTACATTATTGTAGGTGTAAGAATTAATTCTTGCTCAAAGAATTACCAGAATATGTTTCAGCATATCTGCACCTTCAGCTATTTGATAATCTAGGGGCACCACATATGATCTGACGAATGTATTTCTCCATTTCCTCTTTCTTTTGCCTTTGAACAGAAAATCTTTCAATGACCGGCTCGTCCATTCTTTTATGTTTTTTCTGTTTTTGTCTCAAATGTGTATACGGCGGCCTTTGTGAGTGACCTCCACATCGCTTTCTCTGTCTACTTCTTTTTCTTTTTCCTGTTACAGTTCTCTGAAGGAGGGCATTTGCTAGACCCGAGGACCTTGTCATACTGGCCATAAAGCTTTATTTGGCATTTTCTGGGAAGTAGTTAGCAGGTCATCGTGTGATCCAATCGCCATTGTAACCCTGTGTCCAATCTCCTAATTTGTTATGCTTAGCAACAAAATGCTGGTAGACAACTAAACTGCTGGTAGACAACCAAACTGCTTGTTGACAGCTAAACTGCTGGTAGACAACTAAACTGCTGGTAGACAACTAAACTGCTGGTAGACAACTAAACTGCAGGTAGTCAGCTAAACTGCTGGTAGACAACTAAACTGCTGGTAGACAACTAAAATGCTGGTAGATATATCATATTTTACTTGTAAAACGGTTAAAATACTAAAAAGAACTTTTATTACAAAATATACAAAATCAACTGGTGATGAAATAAAATAAATATAGTAAACTTTAGTAATAATATAAAATGGTATTTAAACAAAACCTAACTCACTTTTTAAAGTCTCACATTCTGGTGTCGTCTGTCCTAAAAGACAGCTGACGACAATGCCACCTATCTTGCATCATTCACAACCAATCGCTAACCTCTTCTCATCGTCACCATAGAAACACACACACTCACAAACTCCATAAACAATGACATAGCGTCCTCTTCTCTAGTTTTGCAGTTAGCGTTCAATATTCGCAAACATTCAAGCAAACATAAAGTAGAATTTAATTATGACTAACTTAAGAGCGATAGCCAGTTATCAAAATGTCAAATCCACAATGGGTACTAATCAGTCCTAATCTGTCACTATCAGGATCTTAACAATACAAAGGTCTTACTCCATTTTCTGAAATAAGTATTTTGCTTCTATTTAGCACTTGTGATATCGGAAACTAAATAACCCTTGAGGGATTAAGGGCAAGACATGGCCTAAAATCTGCCGATATGCCGAAAAACCCAAACGACAAATACAAATAGTATTCTAAATTACGCACTTTGAAAGTCACGTTTACTGTCCGTCCATTTTAGTGCGCTAAAATAATAGTAATAATAAGGCTTGTCTTCGAGTCCGATGATTAGTGAGGAATGCAGTATTTCCCATGGCTACGCAGCCTTTGCCACATCCAGGGCAAGGTCAAGTATAACCATTGTTCGATTTAGATTTTCTTTTCGCTGTCTGCGTCTGTCCTCGGCAGCGGATTTTGTTTTGGTCTCAAATGTGTCTTCGGCGGCCTTTGTGAGTGACCTCCAGCTGTCTCGTTCTGAGGCCGCATGCTCTCTTCAATGTGCGCTAAAATACTTCTAATACATATCAATTTGTGAAGATTGGGAACTTTTTTTTTTCAACACGAATTATTCTCAGTTATTGTAAAATTACTCAGAATCTAGGTTTATAACCACCACCAATTCCTTCCTCAGTTGTTGTCAAACTACCCAGAATCTAGGTTTATAACTACTATAAAATCCTCCTTGATCTTTGCAAAGGTCTGAACGGGAATGGAGTCCGCAGTGGCATGATAATTGGTCAATGTATTCAAGGAGAAAATGGATAGTCTGTAACAGAGATGCACAACAGAACAGGAATGTTCAGGTCCGACGTTCGCTTGAAGTTCTACGAAATGTCAGAAGAAGACAGTTTCCAGCAGCGGTCAGTTGCAGTAACGAGGCAAGAACTGATGGATGCCCCTTGCAGTTGATGACCGTTACCATTAATAGAGGGCGCCATAGAGAGCCATCTGAGTGGTCAGATGTTTCGTAATGAAAGCCTTTCTCGTTTCTGTGATCTTGACTAATCCTAGTCGTGTCCGAAAGGTCAACCAGGTCAGTGAAAAACACAGACCAGGGACCAGAACTGAGACTGCTTGCTCTCCCCGCTTTTGATGACGTCATTTCGGTGTTGTTAAAACTAACAGGTATTCCATTGTACGTATTATTTATCTGTAATTGTTTCACAAACAAACTCTGGAAAGTATATGTTTTTTAATTTTTGAAAACAGCCCAATTTAATAAATTGAAATGAAATAAAAAATTGAATGTATTTTAAAAATTAAATTAGTGATAGTTAATACGATGTTAACGAGCATCTCCAGATGCAAGTTTCAATGTCTTTCTATCTAAGACATTTGCAGACTTATTTGATACATTGTTACTTCAGATCTAATCGATGAAATAATCCAAATGTATGTATAATTTTGTCAGCGCGAATAAAACACTTTTTACTTTATAAAATAATTTGTATTGTAACAATGAGGGTATGATGGGACTTTTGATTTTTTTTTTAAATTCTAATTTTAAACAAATCATCGACATATATAGGTTTGATTTTTTTTTAAATACACATTGAAGTGACGACTTCGTAGAAGTGGAAAAAATATTCTCCCGAGAATCCCTTGAAAGTTCAAGGAGCGCCAACGGCTGGGGCGAATCATGCACTCCATGCGTCGGGGGGCCCCGACTTCATTACTTGTACTTCTGCCGAGCTGAACATGCCGACATAATTAGCCATACAGCTCGGGTTTGAGGCCAGCTGGCAGCCATCTTGATTCCCTTGGCGTCGCACGTTCCGTGAGCATCGCGTTACCTTCAGTTAAGACAGAGGAGTACCAAAAGAAGTGTTACGATTTTCTTTTCTTTATGTGTGTTTTGAGTTACCTCCGACACCTATTTCTATGTCTCCACCCACCCCTTCGCCGCTCGCTTTCACACCACCACCCTTTCCTGCCGCCCCCCTCCTTACTTTATGTAACGATGCCTATGACAAAGAAAGGGAAGTAACTTTTTTTATTTTGATTTCTTGATTTCTTAGCAAAGAAAGTAGTCTCCCCTTACCTGCATGTCGTAATGTTAAAGACACAGTAGTGAGGGGGGCCCATCTGGGGGAGGGGGAAATCAAGGGGAGTGAAGAAAATATCAAAATGTCAAGACCTTCTTAAGAGAGTCCGCACGGTATGCAGATGGCGTCCGACTTCAGAACTTTACCAAACTTTATGAAGTCAATTGAAGTGCCTAGAAATATTCCATCTATAACACACAAAAATAAAAATAACAAAAAAAACCCACTACATCTAGATCGTCAGCCTGAATTTCAAAATGTACAATATATACATAGATAACTAAAGTTTATCATTTTGTTACCACTATCAATGGCTAACCAGTGTGCACAATACTTTAAAACATATGCGGCCTTTCAAGCCCCCAGGCCTGAGGGGATCTCACGGTATTGGGATCCCTTAGTCACCATCCGCCCATCATACAATTTTGAGGGTCCCCTGTCATGTTTTGTAATGTAGTGCAAACGGTCCATAAAGCAGGTGATGTTAGTTTACCTGCTTCGTTGGGCAAGTGCTAACGATCAATAGATGAGATGAACTGCGCGGTTGTTTCCATATCAGGGAGCCTTCCATATAGTTTTCTTTCTAATGGGGTGCTTAGGGGCCAGAGTCCTGTACGGGCCTTATGGTAAAAAGAACAGTTTTGAAGGGCATGGTCAGCATTCCCTGGTGACACTCCACATGGGCAGATTTCACTGGTTCCAATTTTTAGCTTCCGGTACATATGTTGTTTCATTTTTTTGTGTCCGATCCTGAGTCGAAAGATTAGACGTTGATCTTGTAGGAAAAGCTTATAATAGGCATCATCTTTCTTGTGATTCGGATGAGAGCTTGTCCATTTCTCATTGATTTTATTTACTATTAGTTTCTTCATTTCTTCTGAACAGAGTGCAATGTTTAATTGTGAGTTTGTTCTCCCAAACAATGCATATAATTGTATATTTTTTTAACAAATGTCAGATTGTCCTTGACAGCTAGGCCGAGATGCCAGATTTGAATCCGAGACATTTGCTTAAGATTGGAGGTTATGACCTCTGATTTGGAAGTCAACACGCATTCCATAGGAATGGAAAGTGTCAATACAGTTTGGAGTCAGCGGCGTCGCAGGCTCTGCAAGGGTGCTGCAAAGTGCCTAAGGGTTGCCGCTTCCTGATTTTTCATCAGGGTTGACTCCCGAAGCCTTTTGACGATGGGGAATAGCTGCAAGGCAGCAAAGGTTTGAATTAAGAGATTTTTTTTCTCCTAGGTGGATAGCCAGCCATGGATAACGAGCCCCTCCTGCCAGAAGAGCGCTGGTTTAGGGCCCCCATTACTCGCCTTCGCCCCTTCTTCCCGCCGGAATCAATATCTGAGCCCCATGTGTAAGCCAGAAGCTGTGAGACGCATGCAATTAGAAAGCATTTTAGAGGTATTAGAATACTTATATCCATACCACTTCCGGCAATGACAGGATTAGATTGGCAATAGGGTGCCACGACGACCTGCTGACCACTGTCAGAAAACGCAAACTAAAGCCTTCTGGCCATGTCATAAGGTCATCATGACTCGCAAAGACATTCCTTCAGTGAACAGTACCAGGTAAAATAAGAAGAAGCAGACAAAGAAAAATAGACTGACTTGTCACTGGTAGCGAATCTACTTAAAGCAAAGAGAAATGAGGAAAGAAAGTCGACAGATCACATTTGGTGCCTCAATGGTTCAACAGACCAAATCTCACTAGAAGATGAATATTCCAACATTCCTGCAATGGAAGTAATTTCTTAGATGATTGTAACATTCGTAGATTGAGATTGTTGAATTCGTAGTTAGGGATTTGTCATCGGTCTAGCGCCTCCCCGGAAAAGAATGGGATTCAAAAGGCTAGTATAGTTCTTTGTGTGTCATCTACTTCTATGTTTACGTTGTGTTCCGGGTCAGGGCTCACAATGAACGGAACAGCTTCCGTTTGGACGTTTTGATTGACATGAAGATAAAAAGCTCGCAGACACACACACACACAAATTCTCGTTCTTGAGTCCTTGAAAAAAAGTTTATGTTCCCTGGAGATTTATCCCGCCTGCGAACAAGGGGACACAACAAATTGGTCAAACAAGAGGATTCTACTCTTTCCAAGCATGTTTTCGCCTTTGTGCGACGTTGTATGTTGTTGTAAGGTGAGCGTTGTCGCTCTTGAAATACAAATACAAAGGGGGCTAGGAATCGGGAATAAAGGGAGAGAATTATAAGATTCGTTTGAAAAAAAAATGGCACGAGTTCTCTTTTCATGTTTACAGACATCATAGGAAACAAAGTAAAAGAACACTGGAGGCGGGGCGGAGATTTAGACAATTGAAAATATTTCCAGACGTCGATGTGAGTAGTTTAGAGATCGCTTATTCCCCTTATTTTTTTTCAATGCCTGCTGACCACTGACCGGATAAATTTTAAGGCTTTTAAAATACCTTCCGCAAAAAAAAAAAAATTGCGTACATATATTCCAGAATTCAGTCACTTGCAGGTGCGGTGCCTGAGTGGTAAAGCCCTTTGCCCCCAAACCGGGGATCCCAGGGTTCGAATCCTGGTGAACACTAGGATTTTTAATTTCGTGATCTTAAGGCGCCCCTGAATCAAGCCAGCTCTAATGGGTACCTGACATTAGTTGGGGAAAAGTAAAGGCGGTTGGTTGTTGCTGGCCACATAACACCCTCGTTAACCGTAAGCCACACAAACAGATGGCCTTTACATCATCTGCCCTATAGATCGCATGGTCTGAAAGGGGAACTGTACTTACTTTTACTTATTCGCTTATCTTAAATAATGCTAAGATCCTGAACCAAATGTGTATTGAGCTATAGCTTCACGCACACATGTGAATAAAAGCATTGAATCCTCTTTGATAAACAAAATACACTTTCGATACCAGCTATAATATGGGATGTGTGGCCGAGAGGCTTAAACCGATTGGCTACATATCAAGTGGGGACTCCAGTTTGACACCATACACAATCAAAGTCGTTTTTACAGAGGTCCAAAAAACAGAATGGAAAATCCCTAACCCTAACCCTAACCCAAATAACTCCTTTCCAACTTTCCAACTGAGATTGGACCAAAGCGCGCTGAGCATGATGCTAAAAGGGTGGAAGATGCGCTAGGTAAAAACTAATTTAAAACAAGAAAAACATACAAATACATGTAATTAAATTCGCAATAGATAAAAAAAAAGACAATAATAAATCTGTGCGGTTACAAATATTTTCACCAATTATTTTTGATTAGCTTTTACATGCTTTTAACTTTCTCAATACGCTATGATCTTATCACTTGTCTCAATACGCTATGATCCTATCACTTGTCTCAATACGCTATGATCCTATCACTTGTCTCAATACGCTATGATCCTATCACTTGTCTCAATACGCTATGATCCTATCACTTGTCTCAATACTTGTCTCAATACTTGTCTCAATACTTGTCTCGTCTGGACCAGAAAGAAAGGGAATGGGGGGGGGGGGGGAGAGAAAGAGGTAGTATCTGGATTCCATTTAGGAGGACGGGGGGGGGGGGGAGGGTCCTAAAGATACCAAATTTCAAAATGTTCAGCCGTCACCGAGATTCGATCTCTAGATCTCTCGGTTCGGAAGCCAAGAAGTCTACATTCGTATCAGTTGAAGAGTCATCAAGTCGTTCGAACCGACTATCACTGAACACTAAACAAATTAAAGTAGATGTATAGCTTTAAGACACTTTACAGGGAATAAGCTAGCCTGTACCCCTCGGTACCTAACATTTACTCAGGCGAATGACTTTCCTAAAAGGTATGCTACCAACAGGTAACGTTCATACCTTTAGTACCTTGAGCTAGCCCAATAAACATAACTTCCGTGATTACCCTCAACACTGTGTAAGGTTGCACCCACTCTTCACTAATAGGTTACAGAAACCTTTCATCATAGATACATGCCAGTGTTAGTCATTGGCGTTAGACTTCTATATCAAAGTAGATAAAGTACATCTACTGGGAAACTGTACTAGATATAGTCATATAGTTTTATTGTAATAACTCAAGTGATGTGCACTAGTAAATATTCTGTAAAAGATATAATGAAGCAGTTTTTCTGTAGTTGGATAATCAGTTTCTGACTCATAACCAGTGGTGGGGGGATAATTTGAAAATTCCCCTGGCGTCCACTTTTGGAGGACCCCCAAATGAGTGTTCAAAATTTTTTTTACGAATGTCAAAATGCAGGGGCCCCTAAAGAGGCCAATCCTCCGGGCCCCCAAATGATAGCAGTCTGAGCTCCTGAAGGACGACAGAGAAAGATGGGGTGCAAGGTTTGAGCCCATACCTTAAGGTCATCCTTACGTATCTATCTTCCTAAAACTATACCTCTATCATATATTGGTCTTAAGGCTTGGTGTCTGAGTGGTAAAGCTCTTGGCTTCTAAGAAGGGGGTCCCGGGTTTGAATCCTGGTGAAGACTAGGATATTTAATTTTGGGATCTTTAGGGCGCCCAGCCAGGAAAACCAGTAGCTTGGCAGAATTTAGGTCATTGGTTAATATGCATGACTAAATGCATGACGCGTAGGACGTAATCATCTTCTTATTTGAAGTAACGTCTGTATTATATAAGATAAGATAAGATAAGATAACCTGTAATGGGTACATGATATCAGTTGTGGAAAAGTAAAGGCGATTGGTCGTTGTGCTGGCCACAGACACAGATGACCTTTACTTCATCTGACCTATAGATCGCAAGGTCTGAAAGGGGAACTTTACTTTATATATATATATATATATATTAATCCTTTTTATAGAAATAGCCAACCCCTGTGATATAAATATATATAACTCCCACAAATTAAAGTCTTTATTTACTGTCTCTCAATAAAACCTTTGATCAGATCTGAGAGAAAGCCAGAAAGAACACAGACAAAAACCCAACTAACTGTCGGATATGACAGTATAAGTGATGTTAACATTATCCCTGGCGTTAAATCACACTTCATGTAAACACAAGCTAAATGTTAATGATATCAAGATTTTCATTGGCAGTGTCGAGTCGGGGAAAAAAAAAAAGAGCGGGAAACAGCAGACGTTTGTTAGTAACGTTTGATCTGAACCACTCTGAACTTTTCTACAGTATAATTCTAAGTGAAAAAAAAATCACAAAAAAACACAAAAAAACACAAAAACTTAGATGCATTGGACCTCATTCACCAAAAAACGAACGGTCACGTGATAATATTGATAAAACAACGAAAAAAAAAAGTCACGTGATAACCATTGTTGATTTTAAAAAAATCGTAATTTGTATAGAAGGAATAAAGAAGCACGCAGATCAATGTTGTTGTTTTTTTTTACCATTGTTGAAACAGGTCCATTCCATTACTTTTGGAATATTATTGTAGTAATTCAATAGGCTGGCGCGAAGAAATAGCATAATGGGGAATATCTAAAGTGACGCGACGATCAATTAAAAACATGTCCCAGGTTAGCTAGGAAACAGAATCAACAGACAACAGATGCTTGAGACTGCATAGATAGAGTAAGGACCTACTTTGATTGCTTGGACTTAGGCCGACTTTGGACTGATTCCCCTTCAGTGGAATTAACTCTTTCTCTCCTAACTGACGATACCAACGTTGATTTCACCAGAATGTGGTAAATAATAACGGAGAGAAAGACTTAAAGTAGTTACTATTTTGAAACACACCGCTTTACTCTCGAGTCGAATAATTAATGTTGTGTGTTGCAGTGTAATAAGGGTCGTTACCTGTCTTATGCGTCTTTACCCAGCGCGCCTTTAATTCATCTATACTACGAGAGAGAAAGATCTAACTCTCTGTGCCTGAAGAATGTTCGGATGAAGGTAACAGTCGTTGACGAGGGGGGAAACAAGGTTTTATGAGCAGCACCATGCGTGATTAATACTAGCCCCATACCTGCAACAGAGTACTCACAGTTTGGGCGGGAGGGGGGGGGGGCGAGGCTGGGAATATCAAAACAAAAAAAAAATTCCAAGATCAGATGTGTAACTAGAAGGTTTGTGTGTGTGTCTTTTGGAGCAAAAGTTTTATTTTAATTAGTGTGCTCCATTTTTTTTTTTTTTTTTTTTTTTTACAAAGCTTATATCAGCTCACTCTTTCTGTCTGACTGTTTGGTACAAAGTTTGAACACTTTATTTCTCCCAATCTCGGATCAAGTTGAAATTAGGCACACCTATTTCTTGTATCGCACAAAACAAGAATCAATAAAAAAAAAAAATAACCAATCAGTTAATGAAATATTAATATTTTTGTTTGGTATCGAACAAAGGAAAGAAATTGTACTTGACAGATGTGGTGGTGTAAGCTGAATTACTTCAAATTCAAGTCGTACAACCTTTTTTTTTTTTTTTTGGTACATTTACAGCCTATCGATTAGCCTATCGATTGAAGAATTCTATCGCAAAAACGAAGTCTCTCGAAGGACGCGGGATACACATTTGAGACCTCAAGAAAAGACAGGTGCAAAAGATGAAAATTAAACTTAGATAGACCCCCGAACGGACAATGGTTTTGTCGGCATCGGATTGGACAAAATATACAGGTCGCAAATGGGTTTGCGTTGATACGTGACATTACCCTGATACTTTGCTTTGCATCGTAAAATATTGAATACTTTTTTCTTTTTTTTTTCACTTTGTAAATCTACCAGATATTTAACAAGTAGCTGACAGATATCTTTATTATGTCTCCTGATAACAACCTAATTCAAAATAGATATTGCCGTCTATTTACCAGTAGTTGCAATTCTCACGGAGGCGTGACTACGGAGCAGTAAAGCGCCTGGCGTCCGAACCGATGTGTCAAGTTTTGTTCCTGTTAAAAACTGGGATTTAAAACTTCGGGATCCTTAGGCACCTATGAGTCCACCCATCTCTAATGACTTACTGACATTTAGTTGGGAGAAAAGTAAAGGCGGTGGGCCGTTGTGCTGACCAAATGACACCCTCGTTAAACCGTTAATCGTGGCCCACAGAAACAGATGACCTTTACATCATCTGACCCATAGATCGCAAGGTCTGAAAGGGAAACTTTTTCTTCTAACTATATACACTAAGTAAGAAGTTGTGTTGTTTACATGATGCAATATCCGAAATTACATAAAGAAACAAACAAGTAGCTTGGAATTAAGCACAGTGCAGCCTATGTCCCTGATGTCATAAACAAAATAAGAATTAATAAATTTCAGGAATGAGATGTGTGGCTGAAAAGGCCAAAACTGCTTGGCAGCGGCTTGGCCACCTAACAAGTGGGGGTTGAGTTCGAATCTCATTTTGAGCAGAGTTGTGCTTGCTGAGCGCCAAACGGCAGCACGAAACCTTGTCTTGTTTTTTTATTTTTTTTATTTTGACAGTCTATAAATATGCATTGTTTTCGTGCCATCAATCTCTGTGACACTTTCTTGCAGTCACTTAAAACATGTCAGTCTCTGTCAATGTGTGTGTGAGTGTGTGTCTGACAGACATAGGTCGTGTGTAAATAACCCTTCATTCACAATGTAAATATTTACACCAGGCACTTGACTAAATCAAGGTCTAAGTTGGGAGACTTCTGAAGATTTACCTTATAGCCTCTCCAGTTCTTGGGATTCAAGCAATTTGTTTTTGTGACCTTCTTTCTCTCTTTTTCTTGGCAAGCACTTTCGTCTCTCTTCTGTTCTCTTTTTCTTTCCTCTTCTCTTTCATTCTGCGAATCCTTTTTTTCTATCATTCCTTTTTTTGTTCTTTTCTTTCTTTAATTTTTTCTATTTCTTTTGCCCCTCTTTCCCTCTTCTCTTTCTTCCCTCTTCTCTTTCTTCCCTCTTCTCTTTCTTCCCTCTTCTCTTTCTTCCCTCTTCTCTTTCTTCCCTCTTCTCTTTCTTCCCTCTTCTCTTTCTTCCCTCTTCTCTTTCTTCCCTCTTCTCTTTCTTCCCTCTTCTCTTTCTTCCCTCTTCTCTTTCTTCCCTCTTCTCTTTCTCTTATCGTATTTCGCATTGTCTTCTCTCTTTTTTTTCACACTTATCTTTTTTTTTTAACTTATTAAGTTTCGAACTTAGAACCACCATGATAACTGTCTGAAGCTCATACCACACGACCAGAAATTCATGGGGAACTTATCGTACTTGACTGGGGTGATTAGTGATTTCAAGATTTGGACCCTCGACTCTGAAATGGTGTCTAAAACTAGTATATTTATTTATCTTCTTTCATCAAGTCCTATAATGGATACCTCCCTACTTTCTTCCCTCAATCACAGATATGTCACGAATAGAATGAGAAGAAATAATTGTTTATAAAAACACAGACTAACAGCACAGCCTAAGGCAACCGAGAGAAAGAAAAAATAAAATAATAATGCAAGTATGTCTGTAATTAAAATCTTTGTTTTCGGACCCCGGGGTCGTCTCCATGGCTAGAAACGCTCGGACCTCCTAGTATGCCGCCAAAACTTGCCAGCTCCGAAAAGCTTGGTCTTGTTTGACTGTTATGGACGTTGACGGAACCAAGGGAGCCAACCACGCATGGATTGAGTTTCAAAAACATCCCAGAGGGTAGTTCGGAGTAGCGCGCCTTGAGTGCTGGGACATAAAAGGCAGGTTTTGCCAAGAGGGTAATGGTTTATAGTTTAGACTTCCCAGATTTGTTTGTCATTTTTTTTACATTTTTTTAGGATCTACGTAAGGAAACTGTATGTTTACCCTGGAGTCTGTTTAACTTGTCGGTCTGTCATGATACATGGGATGGCTTTGTGGCGTTAGGGGGAAAAAACAAAATAAAATAAAATAAAAACATTTTTTCGACATCTAGCGTTCCATAAAAAAGATGACATGAATGTGAATTTTTCTTGTTATTGACGGTTAACAAGGGTGCCATGTGGCCAATACAACGACCAAACGACTTTACTTTCCATGACATAAGTCATGTTTCTACACAGCAAGATTTACGTCAATAATGACTTTGAAAAACATAGGGTCTCACCCTAAAACAAAAGGAAAAAAAAAGGGGGGGGGGTTCATAATTGTGTTGTTTTTTTTCTGTGCATATTAACTAGTTTTGTGTTTTGCGCGATTCGTTGTTAAGAATCTTGTGAGTGTAGGACGTCACGCACTATTTTATTGTACTTTCTCTAGTGAAGAAAGTGTTCTGGCTGTGAGTTTCTTCTGTGCTACCTAGCTAATCTGTAAAACCCACCTTTACAGGCGGCTCATCCTTAAGAAAGGGTGAGGCCTCCAAAAACTCAACATAATTTAATTTTAAAATATAAATAATATTTATCTAGTTTAAAAATGGAGAAAAAAATAGCAAGTTAAATTTACAAGTATACTTTTTTTTTTTAGTAGAATATGATTTTAGATCTATGTAGTACTATTTATTAAGTGCTTCTTATAAAAAAATTCCACATAGGATAAAGGCCTCCCAAAAACTTTCTGCCCATAGCCTCAACTAGCTTTCATCCGGCACAGAGTACCTATCAGCGCCAGAAATGTAAGGAAGCATCTCTAATTAGGACTTTCAATTTGATTCGAACTCAAAACTGAGTCAAAACTACTGGTTCGGTGTCTAACCACTCGCAATGACTACAGTGTTATGATGGAGTATCGTTTAAACTTGCAACTCTATTGATTTCAGCATCTTACATACAAAATCCAACACGAGACTAACTGAAAAGTCTGGAATTATATAGTCCACTATACTGCCACAAAAAAAGTTACATTAGCTTTGATCAAGTATATTATATTATATAAGCATGGCAGGTCTTAGGCATAGGCAAACTAAGGCATAGTAGAGTACCGTGTCTCTATGTCTGACATAGTAGAGTACCGTGTCTCTATGTCTGACATAGTAGAGTACCGTGTCTCTATGTCTGACATAGTAGAGTACCGTGTCTCTATGTCTGACATAGTAGAGTACCGTGTCACTATGTCTAATTAGACAATATTTACTTCACCATTAGAGCTATAATGATGTGTTGATTGAGATTGAGACGGGCAGGTCTTTAATAAATTCATTTTAGTTTTTCGCTATTTCTTTTTTTATTATTATTTCATTTGGGGGTCACCAAGTTCACTTTGCTTAGGGCCCTCTAATTAATGAAGGCCCGTCCTGATAGAAGTATTTTAATTATTCCACGTTTCTCGTATTCTTCATCCATTCATTCTCTCCATTTTCGCATGCGGTACTTACCTCCCCTGATAAACATCATTCTCCGAGATTGTTTTAAATCCAGTCTTTGTTATAAATCAGAACTTTCTTTTCCCCAGCTAACAAGATCTATTTATTGAACACAAGGAAATCAATTCACGGCTAAAGATTGCTAATCAAAATTTTCTTGAAAAAGTTTTTTTTTTCAAAATAACTTATTTTTTTAAACAAACTCCAAGAACCGAAATTGAATCACATATTAAGTGCGAATCTAAACACACAAATAGATTCGTATGTTGGCGGCAGTTTAAACATAATTGCTCCAATTATTGAATTAAACAATGTTTTTGTATAATCATTAAATTAAACACAACTATGTCAAATACTGGCCTTCGATACCAAGCACATGTTTCATGGAATGTTTCCAAATAATAATCCAATTTTGTATGTATAATAATCAACACTCATTGACCTATTTAAAAATAAAAATAAATTATATAATTTTATGCTTAACTGATTTTAAATAGTAGAATGAGGTTATTACAGTTTAAAACGGAAGGCGTCATTCGGTCTAATGCTAAAAAAGAAACTGCGTCTGATTTACCATAATAAACAGTGTAAATGATCATGAACTATATACAATTTTTTTGGTAACTTTGACTGCTCAAAAGTGTTATGTGGTCAGTACATGCATCCGTTGACATGTTTATATAATGTGTTATGGCAAGTTAAATTAAAATCCAACAAAAGAAAAAAAAAAACTAAATAAAATTGTGTTTTATACACAATCTTTGTTTACTGCGTGCGATACATTGCTTAACTCTAATTTGATTTATTTCATAATGATTCATACGTGTGGCTAAGTCAAACTTCGGATACAATAATTTGAGATTACTTGATCCGTTGAAACCGTGGACAACAAAGTTCAACTATATCCAATTAATTCCATATTTTTCAATTATATGGTAAGATAATTAATATACCATAATTAATTCATCTATATTTTCAGCCAAATCTATACAAATAAACAATTAGAATGACGCCTGAGTATATTTACAATTAGTGCGATATATTCAATTATACGTAAAAATGATCAATACACTATAATTAATTCATCTATATTGTCATCTAAATCTGGGTAAGCAAACAATTAAAATGACGCTTGAGTTTAACACCTTATGATGTCACTATCATCCATTTAAAAACAACAACACAGACTCCAAAATAAGGTGAAACCCAGAAGAACAACAAAGGGAGAGCGTGATCTCTCCCTGGAGCATCACTTAGAGCAGGTACCCACGCCACGAAACGTACGCCTGAACAAGACAGTCAGGCGCGAAAGAAGGGGGGGGGGGGGAGTGAGGGGGGGGGGTCTTCGTGCACCGGCCTTTACTCACGCCACGGCCAAAAGGAGCGAATAGGTGAGGGCGGAACGGGTAAGGTGTGTTTGCGTGAGCGTGCTTGTGTGAAAGCGAGATGGGGCGGACGGGTAGAGGTAGTGTCACACTATATGCTTATATAAGGGAGGACATACCAGGAAAATAGAATGTACAGTAGAGAAAAAAAAAGGGAATTAGTAAGAAACTAAGAGCTAGAATTGTAAACTATGAGAGAGGAAAGAGAGGGAAATGAAAAAACCTGTGACTTATTATTCTTTATCTCCGTAATTATTTTCCTCGCTTTGATAGTGTTATTCATTTTGCTCATTTGTATTTCCCTACCTTGTTATGAATAAACTTCAATAACTTTTTTGTTTGTCATCAGAAAATGTTACAGTTGGTATTGAATTATAGGAGAATGCATGCTCTTTTTACATAACACAAATTAAAGTTTGTAAGTCCAAAAATCAATTTAGTAAATAGGGGTCAAATCAACGCTAGCATCGTCAATTAGGAGAGAAAGAGTTGAGACTATTTGTTTCTTTAAATGAATAAATTTTTTTTTTAATATTTACATTTCAAAATTTAATTGGTTAAAAATAACATCCAGCTCATCTTTATTGATCTTGGCTTTGGATAACTCTTTCTCATGTTTGGCCTTTGCTACTTTCTTATGACAATCATTAACAGCTTGTGAGTGATCTTCCATATCCTGGGCTTCCACGTAGTCAGAATCGTCTTTACAAACTTTCATGCCATTTAATTTATATTCTGAATGAATTACAGTTGTAAGACTGCACTCCCATATGATAAATGAAATCTTCATTTAATAATACATATATATACATATTTGCTGAAGTATTATTGGTTTTTGAACAATGGTTAAGCGCTCGAATGATGTCCCCTTAAATCTCGAACAAAAATACGACAAAATTTCTCAAAGTATAAACTGGAGTCACGGGGTCGTCCAGATGGAGATACAAGCTGTAAATTGATAATGTTGGAAAGCTTACGAGGGGACATTGTCGTGACCACAGAGCATAATTGACTCTTTCTCTCCTAACTGACGATACCAGCGTCGATTCCACCAGAATGTGGTAAATAATTACGGAGAGAAAGAGTTAAATGTTGGTTAAAGTCTGGCGACCTATAGATTAGTCCCACTCTTTTGTGAGTTAAGACAATGGTGCTAATTTGAGTTCCAAGTCCACTAACAACAAAGTTGAACAGTTCGGGCTACACAAGTGACCCGTCAATCAGTGTACTCTTTACTTTCTCCCTCGTCTCGCTCTCTCTCCATGTAACCTCTATATGTATTTCTGTCCATCTTTGATTTTATATGTCTGCTTCTCTTCCAAGCCCCTTCCTTCTTTTCTGTCTGTAATGTTTGTATGTTTGTCTAGTCCAGCTTCGCAGGTAGAATTCTATTTAATCTATAATTCAATTTGATATGTTTTCATAGTTCTTAAAAAAGGTCTCTGTACGAACGCATGTTCTTGCTACGTAGCCGTGTATAAAGGCTAATAACGTAAGCCTTTGTAACACTATAATTTCATATATCCAATATATCCACATGAGAACACTTTTATAAATATATGAATAATGATATTGAATAGTTAGAAAATAAAATAAAAAGGCACAGAGATAAAAATGCAAAGAAACAAGAGTTTATTTTATCTTAAAATGTATTTTCTGCCAAACTACAGGGAGGCGACTCTAATGATACTAGTATTTTTAACATTTTAGCATTAATTGATTCCCCTTCTCAATGTGTGACTTTGAAAAGGTAATAACATTTATTTTTTTTTTACATAGTTTAAACAGTTTTTGCATCGGACCGATGTATATAGTTCTATGTCGCTCGATTAGAAGGGACATATAATTAATTAAATCGAGTCTATGTTTTGTCCATATTTACTAATACGGCTCTATACTATCATCTTCATGAGATATACTTGTATTTGTGATCAGATCCCTGTCACGTGGTACTGTTATTTCCTAGACTGGAACTGAAAAAAAAAAATATAAAAATAGAGTTTTAAAAAATTATCTGAATAGTAAAAAAATATCTTAACACATAAATAAGAAAATTATAAATTAAAACTGCATAATGAACTAAGGGAGGCAGTTGTAATAAATAAGCTTGCAGAAAAAAATATAGTAGATAGCCTCCCTTGACAGTTTTTTTTACTTTTTAACTTGCTTTTGCTAAGCGCATCTTTAACAGCATGCTTAATGTACTAAGGCCTAATCTCTCTTAAGAACCAGTGGGGGGGGGGGGGCGGCATCTAGGAGAATGCCAACGTGCTTTCTTTAGGCGCTAAGCAAACAGAATGCACAGCTGGAGTCGGCATTCGAACTCGGGCTCAGTTGCTAGGTAGCTATGCTGTCTTCGCCTCTCATCTACACATCTCAGTTATACAAAACCCAATTATAAAAACGTATTATTTAGTAGATTTCATACGAAAAGTTTGTCCGATGTTTGGTATAAGCATAGGGGCCGATAGGGGCCTATATACACATGTGACATTAGCAATACAGTTTAAATAAAAAATCATTTCTTAATTAAGCTCGTAACTGTTTAGTAAGATAACGTTGGTCTCAATAACTGATGTATGTAATGCTTGCATTATTATGTGCTCTATTGCATGTGGTGATATCAATATTATCTTATTGTTATCTTATAAAATACAGACATTACTTCAAAAAAGAAGATGATTACGTCCTACGCGTCATGCATTCAGTCATGCATATTAACCAATGACTTAAACTCTGCCAAGTCACTGGTTTTCCTGGCTAGCTCAGGCAACCCATTCACTGCTCTAATAGCACTAGGGAAGAAGGAGCATTAGTACAAATTTGTCCTAGCATATGGAACGAGAATTGTGCCTATATCTTTGTGTCTTTCTGAGTATTTTATTAAATTTTGTTTTTGTATTTGAAGATTATGGTTCAGTGTTTTATGTATAATTGCTACTTTACTTTTGAGTCTTCTGTCCTGAAGGCTTTCTAAATTTAGTGATTTAACTAAAGGTGTTACTCTAGTTAAATGTGAATATTGTGAAGATATTTCATAGAATAAAAACGTTTTTTTACATCCTTAGAATGCATTCTAACATAGTCGCAACCTTGGAACCTCAAGCTTTCTATCGAATCTTTGTATTTTATTTTTCGGTTTTCCCCCAAAATGACGCTGTTTACAAAGAAAGCATTTTTTTCCAAAATATCACGAATTTCGTATTTTTAAAGCCTTTTGTTTCTCTTTTTCTCCAAGTGCACTTTTAAAAATATGCCTTACGTCATTTCCACTTCCCTTTAAAATAGATGTTTAAATAGACACTTCCCTTTAAAATAGATGTTTAAATAGACACTACCCTTTAAAATAGATGTTTAAATAGACACTTCCCTTTAAAATAGATGTTTAAATAGACACTTCCCTTTAAAATAGATGTTTAAATAGACACTTCCCTTTAAAATAGACTCAAAAACAAAGCATGATTTTTTTTTTACGTAGGTCTAGATCTAATGCAAATAAATAACATTTCTTTTTCTTTGTCGGTAACTCTTTGGTGCGTTTCTTTGTTTTGATATATCTAAAAAAAAAAAATGGCTTCAGAGTTTGTATTGGGTTTATTTCGATAGGTTTATTAACTTATGTTTGCATCTTCGTATTTTTGTTATCAGATATATCAATAATAAGTATTAGTAAAAGCTGTGACAGAAATAGACAGACGAATACAACACCTCAGTTAACTCCTATGTGCCAATTTGAAGAGAATTATGATAATCTGTAATCAAAAGAATCACACCCTTAATTAATTGAATTGGTTTCACTTTTATATTTATTATTGAATCTAATTCTAAATTTGTGTATTTCTATGGATACAAAAATTATGGCCCGCCGAAATTCTCTTTTAAGTTTTTCGCCCGTTCCTTAAAGTCTTTGCCAAAACTGATCTATGGAAAAAGATGTTTGGACGAGGATTGTTTGTGTACATGACACACAAGATTAACGGACTATCGTTGTGTACAGGACACACTAGATTAAAGGACTATCGTTGTGTACAGGACACAGTAGATTAACGGACTATTGTTGTGTACAAGACACACTAGATTAACGGGCTATCACTGTGTACAAGACACACTAGATTATCGGACTATTGTTGTGTACAAGACGCACTAGATTATCGGACTATTGTTGTGTACAAGACACACTAGATTAACGGACTATTGCTGTGTACAAGACACACTAGATTAACAGACTATCGTTGTGTACAAGACACACTAGATTAACGGACTATTGTTGTGTACAAGACACACTAGATTAACGGACTATTGTTGTGTACAAGACACACTAGATTAACGGACTATCGTTGTGTACAAGACACACTAGGTTAACGAACTATCGTTGTGTACAAGACAAACTAGATTAACAGACTATTGTTGTTTACAAGACACACTAGATTAACAGACTATCGTTGTGTACAAGACACACTAGATTAACAGACTATCGTTGTGTACAAGACACACTAGACTAACAGACCATTGTTGTGTACAAGACACACTAGTGTACTCTAATACCTTGACTGGGTTACGTGGATGTGGTTTTTTATGCCTGCCGCTGCTGCCGCCTCTTATGCTCTGATGCTCCAGCGCTGCGAAAAGTGCAAAAATACATTTCAATCAGACAATAGCAAAGTGAAACAATGAAAGGTAAGGAGCGTATAATGTTACAAGATAAAGCCTGATTATTACATAGGCCAGTGCAGTGAAAGGAGGCAAATAGGAGATGATTTATCGATAAAAACTAACAACCATAACATTGATAACATCAACAATAACAACATCAACAATAATAAAAATAGTATCAACATTAACTACAACAATATCCTATCTAAAAAGAAAAGAAAACATCTTTAAAATAACAACAACATCAGCAATAACAACAATAACACAATGAACAATAACAAAATCATCAGTATTAATAACATCAATAAAAACTGCAAAAAAGAATAACAACAGTATTTTCAACAACCACGACATCAGCCCCAAAAAACTACAAAAAACAACAGCGAACAACGTCAACATCAACTCTAATTAATAGCCATGGTCCGAGATTTAAAAAAAAAATTTCTGGTTAGTTGGACGTTGAAAAAATTATCATTATCAAATCTGTTCCTTATTTTTCGTCGTAGAAGTGCTGCGGTATTTAGGGTTTTAAAAAATTCCTTCAAAATTTCTGAGTATAATTTTTTGTAAGTAATTCTTTATGGTTTCATAGACTGCACGCCAATAGACTTTGTATGCATATATGTACTTTCATAGAGTTTGCATACTTATATCTGTACGCTACACAACAGAAGACTAAGACTAAGACTGCTTTATTGATCCTTACGGAAATTTGTTGTGATTACAAGGACTCTTTTCTCATATAAAGACAACATAACAGAAAAATACACACAAATACAACAGACAACATAAAGAGTTCATTCAGCGACTACACACAGGTATCTTGGTGCATTTCATGTTCCCTGATCAATGAGTGGCGGTGATATAGTCTGACCGAGTGAGGTACGAACGAGTTTTTGTACCGCTCTGTTCTTGTTTTGATTGACAGCAGTCGCCCACTTCGCGACGACCTGTCGTAGTTCTGATGGAGCGGGTGGCCGTTGTCTTCCAAGATTTTTTCGATTTTTCTTAGGCACTTTTGTTCAAAAAGCTCCTTTAAATGTGGCAATGTTGTAAGTGTAATTTTAGATGCTTTTGTAATGATTTTTTCTAGACGTCGCGACAGTTTAAATGAGGCGTTGCCTTGCCAACAAGTTATTCCGTATGTTAGCAGACTCTGCATAGTCGCGCGGTAAAATGTCTCAAGGATCTTCTTGCTTAGTTTAAAGCTATTGAGTTTGTATAGAAAAAAGAGTCGCTGGGCTGCCTTCTTTGTCAGAGTTCCAAGGTGGTCTTCCCATGAAAGCTTGTTGTTGATGATAACACCTAGATATTTATATGCCTTTACTTGTTCTATAGATGTAGTGTTTATTTGCAGTTCACGTATAGTATGTTTTTTCTTTCTAAAATCTATTATAAGTTCTTTAGTTTTTGTTACATTCAGTTCTAGAAAGTTGTCGGTGCACCAGTTTGTAAACTCTTCTATCGAGCTTCGATACTGAGTTTCGTCTCCTGAAATAAGACCGACTATGGCAGTATCATCAGCGAATTTAATGAGTTTAACTGAGTCATAGATGCTTCTTATGTCATTAGTGTAAAGAGTGTATAGTACAGGAGAAAGTACACAACCTTTTGGAGCACCCGTACATAGTACTCGAGTTGACGATTTGGTGTTGTTGACTTTAACATACTGGGGCCGTTGGGTTAAAAAGTTTAGAACCCATGCTTGTAAGTAAGGGCTTACATTTAAGTTACTCAGTTTGTTTATCATTAGATGTGGCTGTATGGCATTGAAAGCCGAGGAGAAATCTACGAAGAGGACTCGTGCGTATGTTTTGGGTATATCGAGATGCTTATAAAGCTGGTCCAAAAGCAATAGAATGGCATCCTCAGTTCCTCTAGCTGCTTTGTATGCAAATTGGTAAGGGTCTAGGTTGTTGTTGACTTTTGCTACAAGTTGTTTTAGCATATATTTTTCAAAACATTTCATAACAATAGGTTTTAGTGCTACTGGGCGGAAATCATTTAAGCAATCTATTTTTGGTTTCTTAGGCACTGGTATGATCTCTGAAGTTTTCCAGATGTGTGGAATTACGCACGTTTGCAATGACTGGTTAAAGATATGACAGAAGATAGAAGAGATTTGCTCCGCACATAGCTTGATCAGCTTGCCACTAATTTTGTCTGGTCCAGAAGCTTTTGTTACGTCTGCTCTTTTAAATAACAAGGTCACTTCATCCTCAGTTACAAAATGGACATAGGGCTCTTGTTTTCCTTTGGACAGAGTGTTGAAAAGTTCTTTGTGTAGATCAACAAAATCTTCTTTGTCAAAACGAGAATAAAAATCATTTAGTTCGTTGGCGAATTTCTCATCATCAGCCACTGAAATTTGTTCTCGTTTTGAGGCGCAGCCTGTTATTTTCTTTAATCCCTCCCAGCATTGTTTTGAGTTGTTCTTTGCAAAGAAATTCTCAATTTTTTCTTTGTATGTTTTTTTCCCTTCAATTATTGCTTCTCTCAGTTTATGTTTAGCATTTATAAACTCTTCGTTGCTAGCCTTATACTTTGTTTTCTTTTCAGTAATAAGGTGTTTGATTTTTTTGGTCATCCAGGGCTTTTTGTTTCCATAGACTTGTATTGTTTTTGTTGGAATTGTTAACTCCTCGCAGAATGATAGATATGAGTTAACAGTTTCTGTTAGTTCGTTTATGTCTGGACAGTTTTCAATAAAGATTTCCCAGTTAGTTTTCTCAATGCATCCTCGTAGTTTTTCTACGAAGGGTGAAAATGCAACGGCGCCTGGTGATTACACATGCCCAACCTGCGACCGCAGCTGTGTATCAAGCATTGGCCTCTTTAGTCACATAAGAAGTTGCAAAGGGAGAAAATCATCTCTCATGACGTACAATGTCACAGATCTGTACGCTAAGAGAGTTCGTTTGTATATGATGTAAATATGCATAGACTACTTCTCCTGAACCCACCTATGCAAGCTATGCGCCACTGCTGTCAATGTCAGGCTATATTGTGTTAAAGCCACTTGTCTTAAAGCCGCAGTACTACTAAGCCATTTCTTTTATCTGAGTAAATCTAAAATAATCTTTTTAAAGCCATTTTCTATCGCCTCTGAAACAACAAGCCTAAAACCCAACATATCAGAGCGTAGAAACATGGAGATCTATGTGCTTATATACCTATTCTTATATAAATAACGACAACATAAGGGGACAATGTTGTACTATTTTGAATTACACATTTCCGTTGAATAATAAAAACACTACTTACTGTATACATAATCCGGAACAACGGTGGTGCCCTTTCCAGGATTGGTCTTGGCCATTATGCATAATTTCTGTTTCGGATCAAACCAGAAACTGTCATACGTTGCCTTGAAGTCCCAGAAGATCCCACAGCACTCGGACACGCTCCTTCCCGTCCTATTCGTTGACCTCATTACCTTCCCGTTAAACCTTGTCTTCGTGCATTCCATGGCCCTCATGCCAAACTGCTCTGCAGTTATCTCCCGCGAGTACAGGGAAATAACTGTTGCCAGTACTATGAAGAGAGTTATGAATCCACAAACCATAGTTACGGAACTTATCATTTTTATTTCACATATCCTATTCTTCGCAGTACGACATACTTTTCATATTGTAGTGTTAAGTCTTAGGAAATTTAGAACCGATTTCTAAACAAGAGAGATAAACATAACTTATTGTAAATGTCCCACTTCTGTCACCAACCAGTGTGACGTTGAATGTTATGGGACACAAACAAATGAAACTTCCAATTCATTAAAATATGTGTTCGATGTTATTAAAAAAATTATAAAAAATCAACCATATTTCCCCCCCCCCCCCCCACCCCCAACTTTGTCAGAAAAAAGGTTATTGTTTTATACAGAGTTTTAAATTATAAGATATCTTTTAAAATCTAGACGACATGGCGATGCTTGAGTTGCCTATTACGTTAGTTGAGTAGAAAGAACACACAAAAGAAAGATTTTATCTTTTTCTTCGTAATTATAGTGGTCTTATTTTTTTTACACTTATAATAGTTGAAAGGAATATGTGTTTGTGTTTAAAAGAGAGTGTGTTTATTTGTGTTTGTTGATGATAGAGAGATTTAATGGGTAGGTAACATTGATGGGGGAAAGTCAAAGGCAGTTGGTTGTTGTGCTGTTAACCGTGGGCCTCAGAAACACCTGGAAACGTCTGAAAAGGGTACTCTTCTACTCTACTTTACCAAAGAATGAGGACCATTGTACTGTACACAGTCATGAGATATCTCATTGCAACAACTGGTTCAGTAAGGTCACCCTTTTTTTTTGCTCCTTAAGGTTCCCTTTTCAATGCTGTTGATCCTGACGCTCAATCGAGATATTTGGTTTCTTCATTCCGGGATCGATCAGAGCGACAAAAAAGAAACCGGAACTTGACAGGGCGCCAGCCTGCAGTCCATTTCGATGATTAGATTTTGACATTCATAAACGCAAAAGAATCAAATAAATTTTAAAAATGTCTTAACCGTGAGGGAAAAAAATGAATTCGATAGTAACTTTAGCAAGAAGCTGCTTTTGTTACTAGTGACCGATTCGCCAGACTGATAGCTTATTGTTAACCATGCCTGGATTCTATTCCAGCTAGAATGGTTGAAATCAGTGATTCTCAACATGGTCTATTCGGGCCCCCCTAGGGGTCTACCACAACTTCCAGGGGGGTCTACGACAACGGATTTCATTTAAGAGGGTCCTGACTCTAATTTTGATTTCCCATTAATGGAAATACCTCATAAGCACATATGATTTGAACAAGTTATTGGAATGAAATTTTTTATTTTTAAATTTAATAACTTACTTAAACAGAATATTTTCACTTTCTGTTAACCCTTAAAGTGCTGAGCTGTTTTTCAGAGAGTGCAAACAAAATGGAATTACAATTCTGATGTTTAGAGGCTAAACTACCATACGAGTTTTAAGAAGGGCCGGTCCTAACCATTGCGGGGCCATATGCGAAACTAATTGCGCTGGGCCTAATCTGGGTGGGAATAAGGATTATAAGGGAAATTTAAGATTTTTAAATTTTATTCATTCTTTACTAAAAACGAAATCAAATTAACTTTACTTTACGAACCTTGCAACCAACGGCATTTATATATATACAAGTAAATATAAGGTGAAAATTCGCCCGATTATTACATTTTATTACATGTAAGCGGACAATGCCTGTTTTTCTTTTATCGTGCATTGGATTGGCGTTTTCCGCAAGGAATGACACCCACAAATGATAATTTTGTCTATTTTTCATGAGATTTTAATAAATTCAGATTTCCAGGAATTTTTCGTATATATTTTGCAATTTAATAATTACACCTAGAATTAGCGCTGGGCCTATGAAGCGGGGCCCACTGCGACCGCATAGGCTGCAGTGGCCTAAGACCGGCCGTGGTAGGGTTAACTAACATTAAACATGACCGAATCTAGGAAAAAATGTACACATTCCAGTGTTGATTATTTGAATGCTTCATTAGTCCCTTGTCAGAGTACAAATACTGTACAATCTACGCAACAAGGTTTTAAGTAATGATGCTATGAAACGCTGTCAAACTGTCTAAGCAGGAGACTTTTAATATGAAATCTCCCCAGAGTATAAGAAACACGCTGTCTTTATCCATCGACAACATTTTGTTGTTAAAAGTCTGAGCAGTATATGAACCTCAGCAAGTTGTTATTAACGCAATTAAATCTGAATCAACGTCTTGACTACGTGATTATTTCCTCAGTTCGCTCAAAAGGTTTAAGACTAGAGATTCTCTCTCTCTCTTTCTCTCTCTCTCTCTCTCTCTCTCTCTCTCTCTCTCTCTCTCTCTCTCTCTGACACTGTTTTGAAGTTCTGGGATACAAAACAAATCTAATTTTAAAACAAAATGGGCTCTTTTCACCTGGCGGAAAACGAACATGCCTATGTTACAGGCCTGTTTTATAAATTTAATGAGTTTAACTTGCAGTTAACTTGCAGCTACACATTGATATTCTAAATGTGGTACAAACAAGGACCATAATCTCAGCATTTCTTGCAAGGATGGAATTAATTGAATCCAAACATTGGACTGGGCGAATCTTCCCTATTTCAGAATTTAAAAGTCAAACTGTCATGGGGATGATGCTTTGACTTGTGTTGAACATGTAAATATCTTGTAGTCTGATTTTCAAATGAGGTTTCAGGTTATTCTGAATATGTAATATCTCTATGGATAGTCTGTGGCATTTTGTTGCATTTTACGTCATGAGAGACGATATTTTCCCTTTGCAACTTCTTGTGTGACTAAAGAGGCCAATCCTTGATGCACAGCTGCGATCGCAGGTTGGGGATATATAATCACCAGGCGTCGTTACATTTTCACCCTTCTTTCTGCTTCTGTTGTGTATGACATCTGCATTCCGTGACCCTTCCTTTATGCTCTCTCCATGTGGATCTATCCAGTGCCAGCTCTTCCCAGATGCTAGTGTCGATTTTGAAGAGCTTCATGTTGTGTTTGCATACAGCCGTATAACGTAAAAGTGGGCGACCAGCGGCTCTCCTGCATTCTATTAGATCGCCATACAGAATGTCTCGTGGAAGTCGACCTACTGCCATTCTATGGATAGTAAATCCAATGATAATGATATAAAAGAGAAGGATTTAACATTACAAATGTGACTATTCAGATTAAGTAATGAAAAGCAGAAAGTAGGTCTACAATTTCATTAAAAGAGATCAGCTTGTCTGGCACCATAAAGAATATCGCCATGAATTTTTTTTCTAATTGCTCTTTCATCTTCATATCTAGTAGAAAGAGGCTTTAGCTCGATTGCCATTCAACTAATACAAAAATTGACTTCAAGTTTAAACCTAAATTAAAGCACTACATTGAATTTTATTATTAAAGCATCAGGATCACAGCATTCAATCGCAATCTTTTAGTATTTTGTTAGGGGATTTCATGTAATACATATTAACATTTATTTTTGCTTGGTTTTAATTTGAATTTTATTAATAAATGTAGCAATCTACAACTTCATATGTTGTTTTTGAATTACTTTTTCACTCTTCGACTCACTACACTTAAAACCGGTTTTAAAAAAAAGTGATGACCATTCTAGCTAGCAATAGAATCCAGGCATGGTCAACAAAAAAGTTAATGAATTTACATAAAATGCAATTTTAAGCAGGGGGTCTTGAGAAAACTTAAAACTTTGCTAGGGGTGTATGAGACAAAAAAGTTTGGAGACCACTGGTCTAAATAGATGTATTTTTAGTAGAGCATTAGGATTAGGGGGGGGGGGGGGGCACGGTTGCTGAGTGTTTAAGCGCTTGGCTGCCGAACCTGGGGTCCTGGGTTTGAATCCCGGTGAAGACTGGGACTATGAATTTCTGGATTTTTAGGGCGCCCCACTCTAATGGGTACCTGACTTAAGTTGGGGAAATAAAGGCGGTTGGTCGTTTTGCTGGCTACAGGACACCCTTGGTGACCGTTGGCCATAGAATAAGATGATCTTAACATCATCTGCCCCATAGATCACAAGGTCTGAAAGGGGAAACTTTTTTTAAAATGTATCTTAGCGGCTGAGCCCGCAATGTGTTTGCGCTAACTAAAATAAAGGATTTATTATTATTATTATTATTAAAGTTGTTTTGATTGCAAGTGTTTCAATAAATACTACACTTTTTTCCCGCGTGGTGGTTAAGTTTAACAATGATGCGTGCAAACTGTTTCAGGCTGAGAAACAGATATGGCCTCAACAACGCAAAACAAATAAACCGCAATAGATCACGTGGTATACACATTTTTTATCAAATTTTTTAATGTTACAAACTTTACATTGAAACAAAGTATTAACATTAAGTGATACAGATTAATGTGGATTTGATGGAGAATATATTAGAGACAAATAGAGATAAAGTAGACGACATATAGATAGAATAAGAGAGACAAAGAACGAAAAAGAGAGATAGAGAACGGGAGAGAAAGAGAGAGAAAAGAAAGAAGGAGAGAAAAAGAGAGAAAGAGTTTCAAAGAGAAAGAAGGAGAGCTAGGAGGTAGGCTGCCTCATCATAAAGTCAAACGTCCTGAGTTCTACTTCCATTAAATCTAACAGAGTATAAGCCGTTGTGCTGGCCTTATAAAAACCTCTTAATTTTTTTATTTTTTTTTCAAACAAAAAAAAAATCAGGCAATTATATGATTCTTCAATTGTCAACCTGCAGTGCACGCATGACTGCGGGTAATAATCTGTCCTTTCAGGGTATCACGAATAGAGGTCTCGGAAGAAGTCAGATTAGACTAAATTAAATTTAAGTAATTGATTAACATTTTATCAAATCATTCGGTATAATATTCTGTTACTTGACAGTTCAAAATATCTTAAATATTTTTGAAAAGAAAAGTGGCGAATGGAAAATTTAAAAACCTTTTTTTTCTCGAGTGACAAAACTTAATAAACGTCACCCGATATATCAGTGCTGAGGTTACGCAGTATGGGGATTCCATTTAGAGAACACATTGACGCGCCCATCTCTCGAAAAATTTAGAGAAAATAGAGATGAATTAATCAAATGTTAGGAAATTAAAACTTCTGTCAATGAAAGACTATCTTAAGCAGGAGTACCCCAGGACCATGCGCGCACTTCAGATTGAGAATCATTGAAACATTTTCATTTAGACTTTGCTTAGTTCATCTATCGACAATCGTCTGCTGACGTCCCGATAACGAACAGTATCCACTTCCTCATCACCGCCATCTGCTCTGGAGGTAATGCACACCACGCTCCCAGCTTCTGTGATTGGATAACTCCTATCTAGGACACTCGTAGACTGGACATCTATCAAACCTTCCTGTGCTGGATTCGGGCACACGCCTTCAACGCTCCTCTCTTTTGGGCCTTCGATGTCAATGGTGTAGTCAAGGAAACCGCGTCTTCCGCTTCCTTTCCTGAGCTGAGACTTCAATGGCGGCTTTTTTTCCTGAACTTCCGGTGCCTTCTCTGAAAAGAACTTCTTGTACAACAGTGCAGCTGTTATACCTCCAACAAATGGAGCCGTCCAGTAGAGCTGCAAAGATGGAATGAAAATAGAATTAATTTCTATTCACGCTTTTACTTTTGCTAAGCTTTCTGACACTTTAAATCTAGAGAAAGGGAAATATATGTAATAATAATAATAATAATAATCTTTATTGTCCGAATGGAAATTTGTCTTACATTATGTGCATTACACCAAACAAAAAACATTATAACAATAAGAAACCAAAGTGTCCATTCACACCAGACTCACTCATAATTTACATGTGACAAATTTTATATCAGATTGTTCTTACTTAATGATTTGATTGCCAGGGGAACAAAAGAGTGTTTGTGTCTGTTTGTCTTTGCTATCGGTGTCTTGTATCTCTTTTGTGATGGTAAAATCACAAAATCCTGACACAAAGGGTGATTCTTTATTTCGAGGATCTTGTTAGATTTTTTATAGACGTTTGTCTCAAACAACTGCCCAAATGGAGTTTGTTTTTTGCCAATGTAGATGTTAACATGCGAAGTTTTATTAAAGCATAGAATGGGTTGCCTGAATCAGTCAGAAGAATTAACGACTAGGCAGAGTTTAAGTTGTTGATCGACATGCATGACTAGACTGATCTACGGACTCGCGTAGGGAGTGATCATCTTTTTTTTTTTTTGATGTAACTTCTGCATACAGATAATTGCAACATTCTGTACAATGCCTGGCGTTTACATGCAGAGTAGGAATAGATTCTCAACCAAAGTCCAAACAATTTCATTTTATATTTTATAACTCCTCGTTTCATTTGAGACAATGAACGATCAGTTTGGTGAACGGGCTAGTTAAATAAAACGAACATTTTATAAGTTACAGACGCACACACTCCATAAAACTTAGTCATTCAGTCCCAATAAGCGATGGTCGGATTAGCCGGTGCCGACATTATTTAATTACTTTAACTCTTTCTCTCCTAACTGACGATACTAGCGTTGATTCCACCAGAATGTGGTAAATAATTACGGAGAGCAAGAGTTAATGCATTAAGTGATATAAAAAAAAATGGAGACTAGTTACTTGTTAGACGTTATCTATGGACTATTACAAGAACTTCGGGGATCGCAAAGACCTTCCTTCAGGGAACAGTACCAGGAAAAAGAAGGAGAGGCAGACAGAGAAAGCGATGGGAGGACAACATAAAAGAATGGACGGCCCTGCCATTGAAAGAGGTTCTAGCTAAGGCAAAAGACAGAGAGGAATGGAGAAAGACGGTCGACAAGTCTTGCTTGGTGTCCCAACGGTCCAACAGACTAGGGCAGGGGTTCTCAGCCTGTGGGTCTCGAACCCTTTGGGGGTCGAATGACCATTTGTCAGGGGTCGCCTAAGACCATAGGAAATTGGGTTTTAAAAACTTTTTATTTATTAATCATCCGAATTTTTTATATTTTTTTTTATTTTGTAGGAAGCATAGTTGTCACCACAGGTAGTATACATTTTCATTTGATATAACAAAACAAGGGACATTATTCGGATTATTCTCCACTGCATAAATAAAATCATCGTCAAACAAAAATTTAATTATAAATGAGGGATGACATATTTAAGATTGATATTTTGCTAGAGGATAAATAAGGTAATTAAAGTTGGTGAGTGTAACATCACTGTTTGAGAGTAGACATGTCTTTGTTCATTGATAGTTACTTATTTGAACTGAGCTTGATGGCTTCCACGTGCTCTGCTATTTCCCACAGATGTGACGTGGGTGTTAAGAGGCAATGTTCTAAAAAGTTGTTTTTTTATATCTTCTTGAAGAAGTACTTTTTTAGAAAGAAAAACACAGAAAATAGCCGACTTGGTACTGCCTGGTAGACATCTTAGTCACCTTGAATAATTAAATTTTTAAATGGAAGGATCAAATACATTATGCCTCGATTTGTCTGAAAAGATCCGTTCGT
Organism: Biomphalaria pfeifferi; assembly: GCA_030265305.1. Taxonomy (NCBI): domain Eukaryota; kingdom Metazoa; phylum Mollusca; class Gastropoda; family Planorbidae; genus Biomphalaria; species Biomphalaria pfeifferi. The sequence continues at coordinate 2,488,850 of JASAOG010000103.1, read as the reverse complement.
CCAAATGAAACTTCAACTTTGGCAAAAAAAAAAAAAACTGGATGAAAATAAAACTCATACCTTGCCAACTTAATCTGCTTTCTGTGAGGAAAAAGGGGCAATGAATCTGACAGACCGACTACAATGGTAATTTCTGTCATAGAACATTAGCACTAGCGTGCGAGTGAAATTTTTCATCAAAAGCGATGCGCTAAAAATGATTGTTTTTCAATGTCAGTTACACAATTCTGGATCACGTTTTTTGCAGTCATATCCCATTTTGAGATTGTGTGGCGCCTTTTTTGTCCATTTCTAACAGTAGGGATATACTTTTGAGAAGCAGGGTTTTCCAGCCTGTAAGGTATCAAGTCTAAATAAAGAAAATGACTTGATGCTGAAGATGACATTCATTGTGCTCTTATAAAGACTCCAACAAGAATCCAGCCTTCCCACTAATGTTGGCGTATTTACAAATGTGTGGCAATGGAGTTTACCTTATTTAATATCATCCCCCATGTTTCGCCATACTTTTCAAATTGTCACACAAATCTGTGCACATGAATACGCAATAGAAACGTTAATAATTGCAAGTCATCAAATACACTTTTTGTTAGCAATTTAATTATAAAAAACATTTATTTTACACTCATTACAATTACATAAAGCTTTTTCCGTTTTCAATTTTTACCAATGAAAATACATCACAAATTAGATATAGACATAAAGATTTTATAATATTAGCAAATTTTCATTTACTTAGGCCTATGAACGATAAAAAAAATACGGTTGGGGGTCGCTGTCTAATGGGGAATCGTTTTAGGGGTCGCTGTAAAAAAAAAGGTTCACAACCGCTGGACTAGGGGATAGGTAAAGGTAAGGTAAGACTAGTTACTGACCCAGTGGTCCTTCCACGTTCCTGACCAGAGGGCTGGTCCAAAGGTTCTTGCAGGATTCATACTTCCTCCGGTCAAATTGCCCTGCTCATGACAGAGAATAATTATAATAATAATAATAAGCGAACTTACAGCCATACACGTACCACTAACATCCAAGTTTTAACGAGTTAATATCAGAACCGTCTTTAATGCTGTTAGAACTCCCTGAAGGGAGCACATCTCTCCTCCCCCAAAAAGGGGATCCGAACCAACCATCAAACTACCGCCCTATCACTTGACTGTCAGTGGTGTATAAACTATTAACTTCACTTTTAAAAAGTAAAATGTATAAATTTTGTTCTGCCCATAAGCTACTAGCAGAGGAACAACAAGGTTGCATTGAAGAGTCGATGTGCTGTAAAGTACAGCTAACTATAGATGGTATTATATTGCACCAAGCTAATAGAAGAAAGAGAAATTTACACATGTGATCCATCGACTACAAAAAAGCTTTCGATTGAGTTCCGCATGATTGGCTATTAAAAACCCTGGATATTCATAGAATCAACCCAAGAATAAAACAACTATTGAAAGTATGTATAAATATTTGAAAAAAATATCTGCACCTTAATCGTTATAAATTAAGTTCTGTGCACATAAGAAGAGGTATATACCAGGGTGACTCACTATCTCCACTCTGGTTCTGCCTAGCGATTAATCCTCTATCTACATTACTCCAAGACTCTACAAACGGTTTTAGGGTTGACACTAAATGTACAAAATTTTTGTCCAACTTATTATACATGGATGATCTAAAGCTATATGCAGAAACCGAGCAAAAATTACACACCTTAATCAAAACGGTGAAATGCTTTAGTGACGATATCTACATGTCTTTTGGCCTGGCTAAGTGTGGCATCATAAGCATTAAAAAGGGCAAGGCAACGAACACCAACATTGAATTTGAAGGCATCGAGAAATTGAACTCTGCCTCTCTTTATAGATATCTTGGAATAAACCAGAATGACAAGATAAACCATAAGAAATTAAAAGAGGACTTTCTTGGTAAATATAAGCAAAGAGTTAATAAAATCCTCAACACCAAACTGTCTGGCAGTAATCTCATCACTGCAATAAACAGCTGGGCCGTCCCAGTGCTCCTTTACACGTTCGGTGTGATCAAATGGACTGACACCGACCTACATGACATTGACAGACTCACTAGAAAGATACTAACCAAGTTTCGATGCCTACACCCCAAGTCCTCCACCATAAGGTTATACCTGCCCAGGAAGGATGGGGGTCGTGGATTGCAGAACATCTTCAAATTGTGTAAGATGCAAATTTTAAAAATACGATCAAAACTGCTCGCCTCCAGCAACAAATTAGTTTCCTTTCTACGCAAATATGACTGCGAAGCAACCCCTCTGAACCTACACAATGCTGATGTCAATGTCGGTTTGGACGACGTAGGGCATGAGATTGGCAAATGGGAAGAAAAAACACTCCACGGAAAATTTCCGGCTTCATTACATGGGGACAACATCGACAAGGCTGCTTCCTTAACATGGCTCAAAGGAGGTCATCTCTACCCTGAAACAGAAGGCTTTGTTACAGCAATACAGGACAGAGTAATCAGGACAAAAAATTACGAGAAGCATATCCTGAAACTCAATGTTGTCGACAAATGCCGAAAATGTGGAAATGTGGGCGAGTCGATTGAACACATTATGGCAGGATGTCCAGCCCTATCAGAATCAGCCTACCTAGGGCGCCATAACCAAGTTGCAAAGTTAACACACCAACACCTGGCTTTGACGTACAAATTGATCGGTAAGGACACTCCCCCTAATTATAAATACTCTCCGCAAGAGGTTCTCGAGTCTACTGAACATCTGCTGTACTGGGATAGGCCTATTCTGACCGACAAAGCGGTAGATTTCATTCGCCAGGATCTGCTGTTCATCGATAAAAAAGAAAAAACCGCTACCATTATCGATATCGCCATACCACTGTCTCATAATTTAAGAAAAACTGAGATAGAAAAACAAATAAAATATGGGAACCTAGGCTTGGAGATTAAGCGTTTATGGAAATTGTCCAAAATAACAATAAACCCCATTGTTATATCAACCGAGGGGATAATAACAACTGACCTCACAGACACCTTCAAGGCCCTTAACAGTCCTAGGAACATCTTCGTTGCCTGTCAGAGGGCAGTACTGCTGCAGACATGCCACATCACCAGAAAATTCCTCAGTGGAAACTGTTAAAGGGACTACGATGAATTTTGTTTCTTTTTAGCGAAACTCGGCCCTGGCAGCGCCAGAGAATGACTACTCGTTCATTTCTAACATAATAATAGTTTTAGTATCCCGGGTAATTTTGTTAAACTATTGTAGATATTGTAAAATATTGCAATCAAAGCTAATGAAATGTATATTACAATCTTTATCCACCTTGTAAGCGCTTCTCTTTCTTTAATTGGCCAAACAAGAGTCGTTTAAGGATGCAGGGGTCTTCCATTTTCCTGATGTGGCCTGCCCATCGCATCAGGATTGTGTGGATGCTTCGCAAAACCGCTCTTCGAAGGACATCAGTATCAGACATTTCGTCTTGCCATTTAACATATCAATACTCTTCTGAGAGAGATCATGTGGAAGTGGTTCATTCCCATGTCTTCTATAAACTGTCCACATTTCTGAGTCAGAGAGCAATGTAAGGGGGATGGCAGATTGATAGTCTCCTAGCTTTGTGCTTATGGTAATACCTCGTCTATTCAAAACGTTTTTTAGACAGCCTACCATAGGATGCAGCGGCCTTGTTTCCATTCGATAGAGGATAATACGCAGATGTTGCATTGGCACCTGATCGCTACTAGACGATGGCGCCGGGTCGGGGTCCAAAGTTCGTTCGAGTCTTCCTCGGAGTGATTTAGGACAGTGATTTGACGGGTCTAGGAGGATCGCGAAATCACGTGACTCTGAGTAGTGATGTGCAATAATGACTTGAAAGGTTTGCTTTGTGAGCTCAAAAGAATACTTTGGACGTCCTCCATAAAAAGATTTCGTGATATTTAAACAATACTCTATTATTTCATGTATAAATATGCAGAAACAGAAAAGTCATTTTGACACAAATAAAAAACAAATAACTAATTGCGTAACAAAAAACATCTTGATCAAATCCGAAACGGCAATCCGTCCATTCCAAAGATTGTCTAGTTAGCTAACATTACAGAGCCACCTCCTAACTTCATAATCAAGCTGAACAAGTTAATTAAGTAAGCTTTATATTTAAAAACACTATTAGGAGCATTAAGCACACTACACTCATTCAAAACAAAGAGGATGGGGGGATAAACTTACAAGATGTCAAAACAAAAATACATTCGCTAAGACTAAAATTTGTAGATCAAGTAGTTAGAAACCCAACAAACTTTCCCTTGACAATTTACTATTATGGTTTAAGATTAAGTAGTCTTCTTCCAATACACAATGATACTCCTCACTATTTTGGTACAGTCACTCATCAATTTTACAGGTCTATTTCCAGAATTTTACCTGGTAATGAACATTTAATACACAACAAAACCAAAGAACATACACAACACTTAAAAAGCTGTTACATGAAAGTCTAGTGAATAGGATTAAGTGGGGGAGAGTTCTTGGGGTGACAGAATTCAAAGACACATTCATAAACCTACACAGCAAACATATCCCACCAAAAGCTAGAGAGATAAGTTATAGACTTATCTTTGGGATGACCCCTATGGTTAAAAGACGAGCAAATGACCGTGCCTGTATATTATGCCATCTTGAAAATGCTGACAATGAGAAACATATGTATTTGGAATGTCCATTATTCCTTCAAGTTAAAAGTACTGTAAGGGACTTATTAGAAGCAAACTGTGGCAACTATGTAAATGTTAACTTGTCAATTGTATTAAACAAGCTGCCAAAACTGAAAAATAAAATGATACATAACTTTAACTTAATTATTGTTTCCGAATACAGGAACCTTGTTTGGGCTAGCTGGCTCAAAGCTCTACATAATAATAAGGTTTTTCATCCTAATCACTTAGAATTGACATTTAGAAAAATAATGAATTTTAGGGTAGAGAATTATCTAGTTTGATTTTCATATACTTGTACAATGCTCAGGTAGTTTTCCAGAAATGGGGTGATGGGGGTCAGGGATATTTGATATTTGATATTGTGTTGATTGTTCTGGGGTAGAGGATACTTGTATCATTGTTCTGTCTTTTATGGATTCAATGGCTAGGATGGTTAGGTAGTATGTCTTTGATATTAAATAATGTTTCTGTTACTATTGTTGTATTTTTAGGTTAATCAATTTTTAAATTGTTTATGATTTAATACTTGTGAATTATAAGAACTTACAAATAAAAACATATCGAAAAAAAAAAAAAAAAAAAAAGCCCACAAAAGAGGCAAGATGGCCCATACAAGAGGCACATTAAGCCCCAAAAAGAGGCAAAAAAAAGAAAAGAGGCCTAAGGCCACATGATGATAAAGCTAAAATTGAATAGCGCAAATTCTGAGGTTTCCTTTAAAAAAATTTAAAAAAAAAAATCCGTCCATTATTTTGTTACACATGAGTCAACCTAGCGCTCTAACCAGCTACCATCGTCACCATGAGATATATTTACAAATCCTGAACTAATTGTCTCCTATTCATCCACTCAGTCATCGATTTATTATCATCTCAATCATATTTTTTTAAACTATTCGCTGTGTAGAAAAATTATAAATGTTTATAAATGATTGTTGGACCGTAAATAAAATTTAAAAAAAAAAAGATCCTATTCGAAAACTTTTAGTTTTTCACTATTTAGCTAGCAAATGTTACGAGAGGTCGGTAATTACATAAGTAACATTAATTCATCTTCTTGTTCAGTTTAAGCAACTGTTAGTAAAGACCATTACATAAAAAAATGGTTGCCATTTTTAGCTTTAACTATTGAGAACATAGTTTATGTTAGATTGTAGTTGTAACCAGCTAAATTCAAGACACAAAAGCCTGTAATGTGACTCTGTCGGGTCAATAGTGACCACAATGTATCATTTTGAGAGGATAAAAAATATAAATTATCCATGTCATGTGACAGATGAACCTACCTGACCTATTTGAGAGAGAACCATTAAACTTAGCAACGTGAAAAACCTTTTCTTATGTTTGGTTGTGAAAGTTGGACACCGAACACTGAAGCTGAAGGAAGAATTCAAGCCTTTGAGAGTTAATGCTACAGAAAAATGCAAGGTATCAGATACCAAGAAAAGAAACAAATCAGTTTGTATTGTCAACACTCTGGCTGGCGTGATCGGCGCGATATGATCACCATGAAAAGACGAAAGCTGAGCTGGTTTGGTCCTATTGTAAGACATGACTCACTGCCTAAAGTCATCCCTTAACGTACAGTAGAGTGAGCATGAAGACAGGGTCATCCAAAGAAGAGATTGCTGGACAAGGTGAAAGAATGCTGGACAAGGTGGAAGAATGCTGGACAATGTGGAAGAATGCTGGACAAGGTGGAAGAATGCTGGACAAGGTGAAAGACTGCTGGACAAGGTGGAAGAATCCTGGACAAGGTGGAAGAATGCTGGACAAGGTGGAAGAATGCTGGACAAGGTGAAAGAATGCTGGTCAAGGTGAAAGAATGTTGGACAAGGTGAAAGAATGCTGGACAAGGTGAAAGAATGTACAGGCTAATCTCTTGATATCCTGCTAAGAACTGCTGCTGACCTGGAAAAGTGGAGGGATCTGGTCACGCAGCCTGTCACTGCACCCCTACGAAGAAAGTCAAGGGACAGATGATGATGATGAGGAGGAGGAGGATGATGATTATGATGATGATGATGATAATGACTATTGTTATGACATGATTCGAATTTAGTATTTGTTTCGGGAATAAGAAGAAAGTTTTACTTAGCGACAAGTGACGTGACAGATCTTTAAAAAAGACGTTTTTTGTGTAGAACAGTAGGAATAACAAAATAATAGATACACGGCTTTACTGAAAGACATTGGACGGATCACTTCTTAAGTATTAAAGTATTTATGATTATTTGATACTAGCGTAGTCTAGGGACACTCTCAAAGCTTCTCTGAAGGCGTTCAGCATAGAACCAGGCACCTGGGAGACAGAGGCACATGACAGATCATCATGGCGTCACGCTGTGAAAACTGGCGCACAGGTTGCTGAGGAAAAAAAAACAACGCTGGCAGAAGAAAAACGCCAGAGAAGAAAAGCAAGGCAAACGACACTAGCTCCAGCTGGAATAACCTGCCCAGTGTGCAGCCGAACATTCCGGGCTCATATAGGTCTCACCAGCCACATAAGGAGGCATAAAACCCCAGTGTAAAGCCCTCAGCCCCCTGGATGACAAAGTGGTCATCATCGAACCACGATGGACGAACTTATATTGATTGTTTGGCATTTCGCCGGTGTTCCTGATTTAGTTGAAGGTTACCCCATGATCATTGCATTGATTACATTCGACACCGCGGAAGAGCCATAACACTATATTGCTAATATCCAATAGATAACAAAGACTCACGCTCCATGAAATATTTGCCGTGACACAGAATCCAATACTTATGGCTATGAGTCCACTGTGGTTGGTCCTTAGTCGGTCACTGCTGGCGTAGACTGTCAGAACCAGTAGAAATGTTGTAACACTCTCCACCAAGAAACCCTTAAGTATTTAAAAAAAAAAAGATTTTATTAAGTTTGTATTACTGTCCAAATAAGCTGTTTGTTGTGCTGGCCTTATGACATTCTCGTTACCCGTAAGCCACAGAAACAGATGACCTTTACGTGATCTGCATTATAGATCGCAAGGTCTTACTTTACCAATCGGGTTATTCGGACAAGACGCTTATTCATGGCAAACCAGTAACACAGACTAAAAACGCAAAATACCTAGGTGTTATAATAAATGAAAAACTGTCATGGAATCCAAATATTGATGAAACTATAAAAAAAAATCAAACAAAGCATTAGGGTTTATTCAAAGAAATTTCTATAAATCAAATAAGAACATAAAACTAAAATGTTATTTAACCTTGGTTAGGCCAATAATAGAATATGCCTCCTCCGTTTGGGACCCCTCAACTCAAGAAAACATTAAGAAACTGGAACAGACACAAAATAGAGCAGTGAGATTCATAACTAACGAATATTCACATTTGACTCGAGTTACACCTTTAGTAAAATCACTAGATTTAGAAAGCCTTCAGGATAGAAGACTCAAAAGTAAAGCAGCAGTTATACATTAAACACTGAACCATAATCTTCAAACACAAAAACAAAATTTAATAAAAATACTCTGAAAGACACAAAGATAAAGGCACATTCCTCGTCCCATATGCTAGGACAAATCTGTACAAATGCTCCTTCTTCCCTTGTGCTATTAGAGTATGGAATGGGTTGCCTGAGCTAGCCAGAAAACCGCTTGGCAGAATTTAAGTCATTGCTCAATATGCATGACTGAATGCATGACGCATAGGACGTAATCATCTTCTTTTTTGTAGTAACGTCTGTATTATATAAGAACCATAAAGTACTGAAAGAAAAGCTATTATACAGTCGAATCCGGTGAATCGGACCTACCTGCTATTAGGACTAACATGATCACAATCCGATGCGGTCTAATTAACTAGAATCTAATGTTCTTGATGTCTCAGTGAGTCTCAATCCGAAGAATAAAAAGGAGTGAAGTATTCGCGCGACAACGCAAGCCCATTTGCGACCTGTATATTTTGCCACGACTGATGAAGACAGAGTTGTTGTCCTACCGGTGTCTTTTTTTGTTTTCGTCTTGTCGTTTCCCCCTGTCTTGGGTCTCAAGACCGACGTGACAGCCACTCTCTTGCTTCCAGCGGCCTTATATGCCAGTGAGGGCAGCTGGCGTCTGAAATCTTAAAGCGCTTCCTGGGGGTACCTTCTTAGTTGATGCTCTCACCGCCTAAGGGGTATCACTCCTATTTTTTTTTTCTCGAGGTTGTCTTCTGAAGCTGTGGGAGTTTGAAGTCAGTACCCCTTTCCTAGACAAACAGACTTACTAGACTGGCTGACAGTTCTAAATAGGGCACACAAATTTATCTTACACATTCTAAATTACATAGCTAATCAATTAAACTTTCTAAATTACACATTCTAAATTACATAGCTAATCAATTACACTTTCTAAATTACACATTCTAAATTATATATGTAATCAATTACACTTTCTATATTACATAGCTTATCAATTGCTCTTTCTAAATTTGCACATTCTAAATTACATAGTTAATTAATTACAGTTTCTGAATTACATAGCTAATCAATTACACTTTCTAAATTACACTTTCTAAATTACATAGCTAATCAATTACACTTTCTAAATTACATAGCTAATCAATACTTCCAATTTTCTGTACACCGGATTCACCGTATTACCTCATGATGGTTATCCGCCATAGATTATAATGTGCATGAAGAAATGTAACTTTATAATTATCTTATAACAAATGCTTTTACAAAACAAATGTAGTTGAATCTAATAGATGATTCTCTAAACATTCCTTGTTCTCTTGTGGGTATCCTAAATTGTTATATTTAGCAATTATTTGCTAGTTCTTTTTTGTTGCTTTTGGCGATAGTTATCAGAGTTGAGAAACAGTTATGCCCTTTTTAAATATAATTTACTAAATGAAAAGTCTGATTAGTATTTTAAAAAAAAAGCTAATCTACTATGATTTTCGAATTATAATGTAATGAGGCATCATTTTTACGCTCGAAATTTCATTTATTCTATTTTGTTTCTCGGCTACCTTAATCTTAAGGCTCGCTTTGTCCTTTAAATAATGTCAGGTGCTTAGCAAGTTACTGGGTTCCAAAATATGTTGTTGGGCCTCCTCCATAAATCTAATTTAGGACAAGAAAATCAAGTAGTCTGTATATTGACATTCCAATGAAAATAGTTTTAAATCAGCTTTTACAAAAATTGAAAGTGTTATCCCAAAAGGCCCATGTAGGCTCCAATGGACCTCATTCACTTATCGTAAACAAACAACGTTTTGCCACGTGGTTCTCTATATCTTCTATACAAATTACGCAATCCATAAAGGCTGTCACGTGATAAGTAATTTTGATTGTTTTATCAATATTGTCACGTGGCTAAATGTTGTTTGTTTACGATAGGTGAATGAGGTTTATTGGGCACAAGCAATGGGCCCAAATGCAATAAAAAAAAAAACACTAGCCATGATTGTTACATCATATGTCACTGGCTGTGAGCCCCTAATGTTCGTGGACCTGGTTTTATGGAACCCTTTTGCGTCAAGGATGCTGAATAATAATAATTATAATAAATATACGCCTGTCAGAGGGCTGTACTGCTGCGGATCTGCCACATCACCAGAAAATAATTCTTCAGTGGATACTGATAAAGGGACTACGATGAATTTTGTTTCTCTTTAACGAAACTCGACCCTGGCAGCGCCAGAGAATGACTACTCGTTCTTTTCTGACATAATAGTAATAATAAAGTTCTAAACAGTCTAACCTTACAATTGTAGTGTCAAAATTCACGATAGCATTTTACTTATCAAATAGACAACAGTTTTATATTCAATAGTGTGAGTAAAAACTATACAAAAAAAAGGCTAAACTAGAAATTGACCAACCTGCCACATTTCCAGACCTTTGGTCAGTGTAGTACTTCCACCGTTTCCCCGCCACGCCACGGGGACAATCAACCAGATGAAACCGGAGCCCAAGACCCCTCCCAGTAGCTGACACATGATGTAGATGACACACTGGCAAGTAAAGAATACGTTAAGACGTTATAAGAATAATTTGCCCAAAACAAACTTTTGAAAATTCCTTCTTTTACTTTAAAAAATGACTTTTTTGTACAAAACTCACTCTGTCTGGTAAAAAAAGTTTGTACACGTCATTTCTCAAACACCCATTCTAGGATCAAGCTGAAATTTGACACAATTACTTCTTATGCCTGACAACACAAGAATCAATTTTAAAAATTAACCAATTAGTTAGTTAACTATTGTTAATAAATTATTTTGTTTGGTATCTCGAACAAGGGAAAGAAATTGTAATTGACTAAGGTGGTGTTATTAGCTTAGTCCCCTTTATAGGTCGTCGTCTACTGATTAAAATTAAAAATGAAAAAAATAATAATAAAAAAATAATAATAAAAGTGACAAACTCTAACATTTATTACTTTCTTTTCTCCCACACTGCATTTAGCGTTTTCCCGGGTATCAATAGATGTATTTCTTTTTCTTCACTTACCCTTATAAAAACGATCTCTTTCCTGATATATAGTTGTAGTATGGGTCATATAGTAAATGGACATATCCGATAGATATTGTATTGGTCATATAGTTATTGTATTAGTCATATAGTTATTGTATGGATCATATAGTTATTGTTTGGATAATATAGTTATTGTATGGATCATATAGTT